>QVOB01023783.1:0-37797 GCA_014839585.1 Pseudomyrmex concolor
AAGGAAAAGTCCTACAACTTTTGTCTAAAATGTTTTTCTGTTCGACTCTTAGTTTTTGAGTTGATTTTGCTGTACCGGGACTTTTTGAATACCCTGTATATACATATATAAACGTATACATATAAAATATGTACATATATAAATGTCAGCTAGAGTCGAACGTCGACAGTATTCTTTCGTTACTCGATTTTGTCGGTTGTTAACAGATTCGGCGACTCGCACGCAAGTGAGACGTGGTAGTAACAAACTTGCCGTCTTGATAAACTCTTTATCTCAGTTCGTTAGATTCGATCAAGTTGACTTGTCGCAAAAAAGAAGCGTACTTTAAAACAAGCAATTTGTTTTTTTCTTTTGCATACACGTAAACGCAGTTATATCTTACTTTTGCAGGTTTTTTTTAAAGTCGTTCGAATCACGTGAGCCGAATACACTTCAAGGAAAGAGACAGAGAAGAGTGAATGAAAGTGAGAAGAAAAGACACTAAAAAAGAAAGCCGCCAGAGAAGAACTGAAAAAATTGAACGTACGCACACTCTTTTCTCTAAAGTGGCAACGCGAGGATTCGCAATCCTATATAAATTTCACCTTGTTACATTCATTGCGCTAATATCGTGACGTCGAGACGGTATAAAAACAGAAGAATGTCGAGACAGAATGAAGTCCACATGACTACCGTAAGATTCATTTTTAAACTTGACGCGTTTAATTTTTAGAAAACTTAATAACTTTATTCGAGAAAAAATCCGTCAAGTATACGAACGAATTCTACATCTTCTGATTATATGTATTTATATGTATCTATATTTAACAGTAATATGTCATAAATTATATATTGTCATACATGCGAAAAAAAGATTGTCCCAATTTTATATCAACAGACACGATAATATCAAGTGTACGCGTAGCGATGCTGACTGTACTCGGACAGTTGAACCAAGCTAAAAATTTGTGTATCTCAGCAAAACTGAAATAATTAAATTTTAGCCACCTGATTAAATTCTAGTGTCAATCGAAAGCCGAGATTTCAACACACAAAGAAACTAAATTTTTACTTTTTATGTCTAAATGGATCTCTTAATGACGCGGATAAGATGGATTTAATACAGGTGTCCTGTTTTATAGATTTTGGATAATTAGATTTATGAAATATTTTTTATAATATACTAGTGTATACATACACGCACATTAAAATCTAGTCGGCCTTGGTAGTTGAATTAAGAAGATGTTTGTACATAAGCGGAAAATCCGGATTCGACCAATCTGGCCAAGGTGTCTTTTTTGCAATGTTTATCCTTTTGACGATTTTTTAATTTCCATAAGTAAGGAGAGAGGTACATTGGATATTTCACATACATGTGATGCATCCTGTGTGAATTTTTGAATTAAATTTTTGAAATCGAATTTCTATATATCAATTTACATGTTTAAGGAAAGTAAAAATAAATATATATTGCACGTATACATCCGGCTTGTATCTATCTTAATATTTAGTTGTGAATTTCGTGTTTTTGACAACATTGTGCTGCCAAACCGGTTACAACTTCGATGTAGAATATATTTCTTCCAAGTTAATTATTTAAATTTTTAAGCATTAAAGGTGTAAGATAAGATTCGAGCAGATTTGTTTAATGCAGATTTGCGGGGCAGATGTGCTCGGAATGTGATGCCAATTTTTCGAGAGTGACACAATACATAGCAGATAGATCTGTTATCCTCTAATGATACTCTCAAATCAATTTACAGATTTACAGACCTGGTTTTATTCGGTATTCTACTTGAATTTGTAGCCACTCTGTTCGCAGTTCGTTAGCAATTTTCTTAGAATAATATCGCATATTATATCGCAATATTTATTTTTTAAACAAATCAATTGTATATCGCACAAAGATAACGTCAATGTCAAAAAAAAAAACGCTTTAAATATTTAAATCGTCTTTTAAATCTTTTTTTTTTACACATTTCTCTTTTCGATTGATATAGTGTTGTTTTACTTTTGAAGACAACATTACGTTATTGTAATTAATTATTGTGACAAGATATTAATTATAAATATTTTCAATTTTGAAAAAATATGTACGCGCATAAATTTATTAAATAAAGCATTTAAGTATACGATTAAAAATACGATACAAGAATTAACTGAGAAGGAATTACACACACCTAATCGTTTTATGCAATTACAGCCCGAACTGATTAAAACTCACGGTTATATAGCGGAAACTCACCAGATTTGGACCGAAGATAATTATTGTTTGCGAGTGCATCGTGTAATTTCGCCCAACGATAAAGTATCATCAAATAACAACATTCTCACAGATACTGATACATCGGTTGTCGATAGTAATGGAGACGATTCGTTAGTTCCTCTCAACTGTAATCAAGACGTTCGCAGATCTTTTACAAGCTCAAAATTACCAATTCTTGTAAATCACGGACTTTTATGCAGTTCCGCAAATTTTGTGCTGCTAGGACCTCATAAAGCTCTTGGTCAGCATTGTATTTTCATATATGTTCTTCTTAATTTATATTATATTTTTGATCTTGTTTTCTCTTTTTTTTTTCGATCAATCGATAGTAAATATTTTCTAACAACCAAGATATTAAATTTTTTTATGACGCAGCGTATGTACTTTGCGACAATGGATTCGACGTTTGGCTTACAAACTGTCGTGGTAATACATACTCCAAGCGCCACAAGTTTTATTCACGCAAAGACAAAGAGTTCTGGAACTTCAGGTAATGAAACAACTGTAGTAGATAAAAAATAGGAATGCAACAAAATAAAAAATATAGGAAAGCAACAGTACGTATATTTCTCTGTTACAGCTTCCATGATATCGGATACTATGACTTACCCGCAACGATAGATTATATCCTCGAGAAAACTGGTCATTCTAAACTGTACTTTATTGGTCACAGTCAAGGTGCAGCTTCATTCTACATCATGGGTAGTGAGAAACCCGAATATATCGCTAAAATCAAAGGAATGATTAGTTTGGCGCCCGCAGCATTCATAGGAAATCAGAAGAGTATGCTGTTGAGATATATGTCATATTGGAGCAATATAATAAAGGTAATGTTTTACATTTTTCGATTCTTATCTTGTTTTTCTTACAACATATGCAGAAATTATACATCACTATGGTTTTTTAGTGGGGACTTGATGCATGTAATATATATCAGGTCTTTCCTAAGTTCAATAAGTGGCAAACAAACATACTGAGCACTTTTCTGCACAAAGCTCCTTACGTGGTGACCAAGATCTTTTACAGTACGTGGTTTTATGTTATTGTTGGATACGGTAACAATCAATTCGACAAATCCGTGGCACCTTTGATATTTGCAAATTTTCCCGCGGGAAGTTCGGTCAAGCAATTGTCCCATTACGGCCAACTGATACTCTCCAGTGAGTGAACTAATATCGGGTGATGCGTTGTAAACCACAACATATGCTGACTCTTCTAACTTAAAAATGAGGAAGAATATATTATGTACCATTTATTTTTTTGCAGAATCTTTTCAAAAATACGATTACGGTGCTAAAACAAATCTGATGCTTTATGGCTCCACCGAACCACCCAAGTACAATTTTGAAAGACTAAAAGTACCCATAGTCATATTTTATAGTCACAATGATAGCTTCCTTGATTACATTGTAAGTTCTACTATGACACAACTTGACGAATACTTAACGTCGCATCTTATCTGTTTTTGCGTTCAATTAAAATTGAATTGAAGGTTTTGCAAGATTTTCATGTTTTTTTATCGTTTCAGGACGTTGAGAAATTGGTGAGCGAATTACCGAATGTTGTACAACTTGAGGCAATATCGTACAAAATGTTTAATCATTTCGATTTTTTGTGGGGTCGCGATGCGAAGAAATTCCTATACGATAAGATCTTATTAGCGCTAAAAAAATTTTGATACATATTTCAATATATGTAACTATTAAAGATCTGCCTATAGTTTTGTTTGAATAAGTCGTGAAATATTACTACGTGCAATTAAGTAAACTGATTAATAAAATGTCCACGCAGTAAAACAAAGTGATTTTACATGCAAATTTACATAAATAAATAAAAAAAAAAAAATCAATGTAAATTTAAACAAACTGAATGTACCAAGTACGAATAAGACACTTATAAAAAAAAAAGTATTTCAAGAAAAACGATTTTTATAATGCTATATATATAATAAGAAGATAAGGATAATGCTATATATAATAATTTATGCACATATATTTATATGTGTATGTAAAGAAACTTTTAAATATTATAATTTATTTAATTAAATTAAATTTTATGTAAAAATAATTTATAAATTTTATGTAAAAACTTTTTTTACAAAAAAAAGGTGAATGTTTCTATGCTTTAGAGATTGTCTATTTATGTTACTCCTTATGTATATGTGCATGTGCATGTGCATATTCTTTTTCCTTTCTTTTCTCCCTCTCTCTTAGCAGTTACGAGCGAATGTAACAAGTAACACTGACATCGTGGCAATGAGTGTGCGATTTGTTACAGATCAAAATGTACAGTTATGTACATTTTGATATAAAAAACAAGGAAACTTGTTGAACATAAAATGTGATTTGGAGTCGTTGTTTCATAAAGATATTTATAAGCGATTAAAAGTTCGTATGTAAAATGTCACGTGTATCTTAGTTTCCGCATAGCATAAACCCGGCTTTCTATGCATTTGAGATGAGAATGTGTGGAAATCTGTAAACACAAAAAAACAATTATATAAAATACGAGATTTGTATTCTTTATGTTACAAAAATATTTTTATCACTTTAATGTGCGTGGTTTATCGGTGATTTTAGAATTATCTCTTGACAACTTCCGCATTTTTCTTATCGCACATGCACAGATAAAAATTATTATATAATGCGTCGATGATCACGTTCTGATAACTAATAAACGTTTATTTTTCAAGGTGTCACGTCGCTAAGCGTTTTTTTACGGACAATTGTTTTGCAAATATGGTTTTGAAATTTGCCAGTAACCTATCTTTTATGTTCACGGAAGCTCCCAATATTGTGGACAGATATCAGCTGGCCAAACAAGCTGGTTTTAAAGCGGTCGAAAGCGGATTCCCCTTTGGCTTTTCCGTTCAGCAGGTTGCTGAAGCCAAAAAGAAAGCAAATGTCGATCAAATATTATTAAACGTATTTACAGGTATAAATGCACTTTATGTTCTTATATATAAACATTTCACAATGTGAAAATAAGCAACTCTTGGATATGATTCTTGTCTGTTTAAAACCTGATTTGTTTTAAAAGTATTATCTAAATTTAGTTATATAAATATGGACCTTGTCTTGTTTCTCTGGAAGTAACTAAAACAAAGAAATTAAGTTTTTCATTAGACATAATTTTAATATTACAAAAAAGGTGATGTCACAAAGGGAGAATTGGGCTATGCTGCAATCCCGGGTGAGGAAGAGAACTTCAAGAAAAGTATTGAGAAAACGATAGAATATGCTAAATCTCTGGATTGTAAAATGTAAGTGTGACTGTAACAATAAGAAAAACACAAACATTATATAGAAAAAGAATTGTTGCAATATCGTATTACATGTAATTACAAGGATTCATGTAATGTCTGGAAAAGTGAAAACACCCACTGCTGCCAATGACGTGGCTTATGAAAATAATTTGTTGTACGCTGTTGAAAAGTGCAAAAAGGAAGATATTGTTGTCGTGATCGAACCAATTAATAATTACACTGTACCAAATTATTACATGAATAATTTCCAAAAAGGTGCGAGATTATAAAACCTATGTCGCTAATGTGATTAATAAATTACTTGTTTTTGTGATAATAAATAAAATTTTTTTTTCTCGACACAGGTTTAAATTTGGTAAAGAAGATAAACAGTTCGCATTTAAAATTGCAACTGGATATTTTTCATTTGCAACATTGCTGTGGCAATATTACAAAGAGCATACAAGAATTTTTACCTTTTGTGGGTTAGTCTTTTTACAGTATATATTAATTCTTAAATCTTTCGTAGTATTTTTGATTTTTTATAAAATAAAAATGATTGTGTAAATAATTTCGTTATATGTATGTATTTGCTAAGCTGCTTTTGTAAGAAAATATTTTCCTCCTTTTTTTTTATACAGGTCACGTTCAAATAGCTCAAGTGCCTGATAGACACGAGCCAGACACTCCAGGAGAAATTGATTACAAATATGTCCTTTCATTGTTAGAAACGACTGGCTACACTGGATATATCGGTTTGGAATATCGGCCGAAATCGTCAACAACGGAAGGTTTGAATTGGATTAAAAAATACGGTTATAGTCTGTAAACAAATATTTATATATGTATATATGTTAGTAGCATATAAATCTTATATATGAAGTTTCAGTAGTTTTATACACATCTTCTTAAGCAAGCGATATACAGTTTTGCATTTATTACAATTATTTTATAATATATATTTGTCTTACATGTATAAACATGGTTGCTTTTAATTAATAAACAAAAAAAAACGGAAGAATTTCTTTAGTTAGCAATATTTCATCAATCATTTCAATGAACAAATTGAGAAAAGTACTTTTTTTTTAGATGAACAGAATTATACATGAGAAATACAGAAATATCATGATTACTATTACAGTCCATATATATGTAAATATCAATATGTGCGCGTTTAACTCGACTGTTAACACTTCTTACATGTATATCGTACTGATCACAAACGCACAAATATTGCTTATATGTTCCGTGAATAATTTGTAAGAACGAATATATAAGAGCTACGTAGCAGCATCCAATAGACTTTATATAGATGCTATACAATCTCTTATATATCAGCAAAATTCTCATAGCATAACAAGTTAAACACAACCAAAATATCTTAATTTTATAACATATATGTTAAAAATTTATTTTATATATTTCATATATATTCATATATAAAACTGAGAAATACATCTTGTGTTCTCTCTGACAACTTATATATTTAAATAAGATAAAAGTGTGTCGACAATCATAAGTACACAGGCGTATCCATATATGTTTGTGTATATGTGTATATACAGATAATATACATATACGCACACATCGCACTGTGCAACTGAGATTGAACTGAGAAATGGCACTTAAAACAAATTTAGGATGAAACTAGATAATTTGTATTAAGTTGACTATTTCAAGAATAAAATTTTAATAGAATTGATTCCCTCGCCGTTCAAGATAGCTTTATACATTGCGCTCTCTCTTAAAAGAAATAATATTATTTTATATAAATATATTACAGTTCTTTCAACTTTTAAGTTGTGTAAAAATCTTCATAAAGAAGTTAGCAAACTTAGAATCATCATATGTAGTTTCACAGTAAGATATATGGACGAGTTTTCATTTTGTCATAATTTCTCTTGTTCTGTGTTCAATACTTGTTACGCATCCGACAACGATATCAATATTATGTATAAGGTAGTTTTTTTCATTATGAGATACTCTCTCTGTGGTAAGAGTACGTGAGAGTAATTAAACAAATATCTTTAACAACGATCCGTGTATATATATATACCATAATATAATATATATATATATATATATAATACAGTTAATAGTTAAATTATCTTAGTGCGGGACAACGCGTGAGATTAAAACATCTTGCATTTATCGCAATAACAATTCAGAGTGTCAATTTTCATCGCAACAATGATACAGTGAAATCTCTCAACGCTTTTACGGAAATGAAACTTCCGTTTTTTGAAATATAAAAAAAGCATGAAATGTAAACTAATACATACATATATATAAGTCTAACTTACAGTCGCGAAGTAATATCGTGAAGTAAAATTGCGATTGTACGTAACCGATGTCAACGATGCTAGACCGGTTCTGTGGTATTCACCAACGGTTGATTCACATCAACAGAGGGACCTATCACAGCAGTACTGTAAAATAGTTTTTTGCCTGTTATATTGAGAATTGCACAATTTTAGTTTCTGAAAAACGTGATATAGCAGCGTGAAACAAAGCTTAGACAAGAGATAACAGAACAAACAAATACAAATAAAAAGTCTTCGAATCACGTACTGCGTAAACAAACAAGAACTTTCCCACAAATTGTTAACCCGATCAGTGCAAAAATAAAAAGCGGTGTTATTTTATCCCTCACGCATAAAGTACGCAAATGTGGTAAAGTTGCGAATAATTGTAAGCAAGTTAAATATAGATCAAATATGTAGAGAGAAAGAGATTTAAAAATAAAAAAAGATAAATATTCGAATATACTTTTTATATATACGCGTGCATGCAAGTATTAAAATTTGATTAAGCTCTAATATATAAATTAGAACTACAAATTACCCAGTGCCAAGAGCCAAAATAGTAGCTTCTTCTAACAAAGTCATTTGTTCAATGATGGACCTGTAGTCAATTAAATATTCAATAGAATGAATAGTATAAACTTCTTTTTTATTTTTTTTTTTTTAAAGAAAAAGTACGTTATATTTATCTATAATTCGTGTAATTGTAATGAACTTCAGAATCGCATGTTTTAATTAGCTATTTACGAATAAATTTGAAATATAATGTAAGTTTCTCTTACAAATAAGATTTACAAATTGTTTTACATCAAGTAAGAAAACTGTGTAGCATCACATATGAGACCATTTAGTTTTATATTTCTAAACAAACGTAGTAATGGTTTGTGAAAAGTGATAAATTAGTAGTATGGGCTAAGTTCCAAATAAGTTATTTTGCAGATCAATTTAAAATTATTAACAAGGTAAAGTTAAAAGCAAGTAAATGGCTTGTGAATTCACAATTAGTTTGTCAAGGAAGCAAGAAACGCTTGTCAAAAAAGAAACGCATAGGTATAAATTTAAAACTTACTGTAATTTCGTAGCGTGATGCAATTTATACAAGCTTATCTGTATATATATTTTCATAATATCTTAAAAAGTGCAATTCACAAAATCAATCACTTGTAATCGAGTAATTATTTATTGGCATCTTTATATTCTTGTTTAGGAAAAAATCAGTTTCAAAATTTTCAAACAATTCATTACCACCATTATATTTGTAAAATAGAACATCTTACTTGAACAATCATTTTGCATATAAATATAGTTTCTTAAGTAACTATATCAACAAACATCTACGCTCAAGTCATTTATACACAGTGAGATTAAATAGATAAATGCGATATAATACTTTTGCTATGTGCGATTTAGATACAATTGTTGTCACGGTTTAAAAATCGTATTTAGTACCTGATTTTATGTAGGAAGATGAGAAAGAGTCAAACCACTCGGTTTCACCACTGTTGGGTGCCAGGGCCCAACAGAGTACGAGCGTCCTCGCTACACAGCTGCTCAGGAAAGTTTACCCCGTCTCCAAAACTGCAAGCCATACCCTACCTTCTACTCGATGTTATCCCATGTCCACTACCCTCATGGTGTAACTATTTCACCATATCTCCTCATCACCTTCTTATCTTTATTTTGTTTTTACTCATTTTAATTTAATTATGCAATAATTATAACGGAGGAAGAATTTTTAAGGCAGATAAAAGAAAGATATTTCCTTCAAAAAAAGAAGGATAATGATGTAGTACATAGTTACACCATTTTTTGTATTGTTACAAGGTATTGTCTGCAAGAACCAGATGCACAATATCTCCCATAATAATTGTAACAATTTTATCACCCGCATCTTCACAACTTAATAATGTGACATATATGACACATGCAAAGTAACGTACAAAAAAATTAATACACATATTTCTTCCTTTATATAGTCTCTAAATTGTCACGTCGTTATTACATATCAATACTCTTTTCGAAAAAAATATGTAACTAAAATAATATATAAAGAAACGTTAGATGTGTGTATGTAATTGAGAAAAAAATGTTTGTAATATAAATATTTTAATATATCTGTGTGTTAGATTTAAAAACTCTTTGGTTTTATAGTACACCACATGTTCTTTTATTACCTTTCCCAATTCTTTTAAAATATTTTTAGTAAAAGCACAAAGAAACGCGAAACTATAATTTAAAAACTGTAAATTGCCAATTCTGCGTAACGTGATTAAAGATTGCGAAGAATATCTTTTTAGAAGCAAAGTGAATAAAGAAATTTCAATTCACAGAGTTCGCAGAACAATATAAAAAAGCCTTTAGATGAAACAATTGAAAAGAGTGGTAAGAGCTGTAGAAGTGATAGCGAGTGCCAAATTAAACTATTAGTATTGTACAAAACTGCATGCAGAGCCTGAACACACTTAAGATGTACATTAATGAAAGTTCTGGAACTCCACACAAAAGAAAGAAAACACAAAACTCCAAACAAAAATTAAAGGAGACTATTGTGAATAAATTAAAAATATCAAAATGAGAGATAAAACAAAAACAAAGAATTCTGAGATTGTTTAGAAAACATATTTTTTTGTTTTAGATTTAGCCACAAATTTAAGATGTGTGATGTCTGTGTACTCATTAAACCTTTTTTTTTTTTTAATCAAAAATATGAACGAGTTCCATAGTAAAAGATGAGAATAATTAACTGTATTTAACGTTTTATAATGCTGACCTGTTTTGAGTACTGCCCATGGAGTCATAAGTATTGGATGTGCCCTGGTGTTGCGATCTTACTGGATAGACGACACCATTTCCCATACTAGAACACATTCAACGCAACCACTCCAATGTAAAAAAACCGAATCTATGATATTTTACGAAATGTAAAAGTGTGCAAAAGAATTAAACGTGGTGCTCATATGAAACTAATTGTGTAGAAGTTGCATACTAGTTAAAAAGTGCACCGAAAACGTTTCAACATCAATTTTTTATAAAAATCTCTCTAAACAACTGTGTGTTTGCATTAGAAAATAAGGTTTTATGCAAGACAAAAAAAAAAGATAAATTTCAACATATATATATATGTAAAATTTTCTTTCTGCTTCTCTCTTCATACACAGACATGTATATACACATAAAACATCTTTGTTTAATGTGTGATAAATGTTACAGAGTTCGTTCTTTCTTTCATAATTTGCCATACAACACAGAGATATAATAAAGCACTTTTGCCATATATCTTTCCTGTTTCATTATTGCTTAAATTGTTTTAAACTGTTTTTTAACACAAAAAAAGAAAAATAATAAATTACATAGTTGCTACACACACATAAAACCGGAGAGCATTCTACATATATAATTAAAATATACATAGAAAAAGAGAGTACTCTCTTTCTCTCCCTTCAATCTTAAAAATAATGTAGTATAATAAAAAAAATCTAGTATAATAAAACACATGCAGTTCCTTTGCTTTTAAGTCTGTGAAGAAAAATAAACTTTGAAAAAATCAAAATTGCTCACACTTTTATTCAATGCCCCTAGATATTTATGTGTGATATTATTATTTTTTTTTATTCAAATTTCGCTAAGTATGCCAAACTGCATAGTTGATTTTTTAATGGTAAAAAGTATAATAGGCGATATACTAGAAGCATATAAATCGGTATAATAATTCAGTTATTGCGCATTGTGCAAATGGTTCCCACTTTGCATAGATATATCACATAATTCCATATATATTTATAATAATAATAATAATAATAAAAGTATTAAAGAAATGAAATACCTACCTACTAAACACAGGAAGGAACCAGAGCCATGGATTATCACCAAACACTTCCTGAAAATTATTATATTTTCCCAAATTATATCCATCTTTATCTTTTCCCGTCCGAAACATAGGTGTTCTAAAGCCCTCTGCGTAAATGTAAGATGTTAATGAATATTTCAGACAATGTAAAAGTTTCTATTATGTATATTAGTTTTCATAATAATTACCTAATGTCGATCTATTATGAAGAACGAGATAGCAATGATAGAAGAAAAGAGAAGTAAGACTGACTGCAAACATTAACGCAACGAAAAAGAGGAACAGTAAGTGAAATCTACCAGCTCCGTCTAATTCACCCTAAAAGAAAAATTCGATCACAGATCACAATTAAGGATGAAGTTGTTTAGTATAAAAATTGTATTTCGATATTATCCAAATAATCTACATGTACTAATTACAAGAAAAAAATGTTATACTCACTCTCCAAAATCGTATAAAGTATTGCAGAGAGGTAGCCGTAATGAAGAAACAATATAAAAGCGAATATGCCAGAAATAAAATAAAAAACTTGTAATTATGAAAGCCTACACAATTGTTCACCCACGGACAGTGGTGATCCATTTTTAGGACACAAGTGCCGCACACACTGCAATGGTGTGCCCTGTCAGGTTTGATTAACAAGCATTTCTCACAGAATCGTAAGGCTGAAATATATAACTTATCAGTATAAATTTAAAATTTTTATATTCAATTTAAATATAAAATTGTAAACATACATTTTTGTTACAAGTAACTAAGCTTACCTCCTTTCAGAGTTCGATTAGTTACTGGAAGATCTTGTGCAAATCTTTCCAAAATTTGTCTCTGCACTTCTTCAGTTTCAGCCTGCTGTAGTTTCTCTATCTCTACATCAGGTATCTTAAACTACAAGATTTGAGAAGATATATGTACAAACTATTATTGTTATTGTAATGAGAAACTGAGAGATATCAATTAAGTCAATCAATATCAAACCTTATCTGGTACTGGCATCAAATTTGCATACACTGTTTGCCAATATGACCATAAAAACATCAGGATGAACATATGGAAGAAAAGCAGGTAGAAAGCTGTTAAACAATAAAAATATATACAATATTGGCAACATAACTGAACAAGAAAAAATAAACAGTTCATACTAAATATATATTGGCAAATAATAAAAACAATAAACTGTACAAACCTTTTTGAATGTAGCTGTCAATTGTATCTGAAATTACAAAAGTATAATGTATAATAAAATAAAATTTTTTAAATGAAAAACTCATTTTACATTTAACATTATGAGACAAGCAAGGTTAGTAAAAATTGTCGACTTTTTTGTGCTAATTCATACTGACGCAGAAACATTTGAGAACATAAAAATATCTACTTTTCGTACTCACAGTAGCATAATTCCACCACGTAAGCGTAATAGGACCACGCGACGATCGTCAGAACAAAGATCACTGGCACCCACTTGACGGTCTTCACGCACCACAAACACGAGCTGCTTTGCTTGCCCATTCTCTTATTCACCGTGTCGAGGACGTGCATGGGAACGTGGCTTTCATCAACAATGTGTTATTCCTGAATTCCTGCGGCATCGCAGCACAACACGCGGGTTTCTCTCTCAGCAAAGAGCAACCCTTCACGAGGACATCGAGTGTCGAGCGTGAAGAGCCGTCATCGCTCGAAACGAACGAGCAACATCGAGCACACGTTATCTTCGATTATTGCGGCATCTTCTAGCATTCTCAGATAACGTTCTGAGACATCAACTACGACGGGCGCTCGGAATTTTATTTTCGGCTCAGTAACTGCTTATATTACCGTTCCTCCTGGCCGCATATCGCACGCGCGCATCAGCTTGCTGTTTTATGGACGTCGCTCCGTTTTGTTCTTAAGCCCGTAATGCAGGCACAGTCTTAGGGCACAGTCACATGCAGTCCGAAAAAACGGACAATTGAAAAAAATTATGGTGGGAGATCAACCAATCGCGAATACTCCTTCATTACAAGACCAAAGAAGAACCTGCGAATGTTTACTAGGGATTTCGAAGTGTTGCAGTTGGTTACACTGATGTTATCATGTGTGTTGTCAAGGCAATTTGACAGCTGATTGCAATTTCAAATTTCAATATACAATGGCCACGACCGAGGATAAGATTTTTCGTATAAATCATTGCTTGTGCCAGTTTTCAAATAACGGAGCATATTTGGCGATTGCGTTTCAGACGAATCTGATTGTAAAAGATGCGAAGACTCTCGATACCTGGCGATCGTTCGTGTTTGCGGATGTGATACAGGTTATTTTAAATCGACAAATCGCGCAAGAAAATTTAAAATTTTTTAGTTTCCAAGTGTTTAGTTATATTTGTCGTTATTGACAGATAACATTCACGTTTCGGCTTTTGTTCCTCCTTTGCAGCACATAGAATGGTCGTCGAACAGCGAGTATATTCTATGCGCAAATATAACGAAGGCTGTAGTCCAGGTATATTCGATACACTGTCCTCAATGGAAGTGTAAACTTACAGAAGGCAGTGCAGGTTTGCAGAGTGTTACTTGGTCTTTGGATAGCAAATGCATCCTTACAGTTGCAGATTTCAATGTAAGCGCAATAATTGTTTGAAACACTTTGTACTTTATTGATAAAAAAAAAAAAAAAATCAAAACTTCTTTAGGTTCAATTACAAAAATAGCACTCTCTGTTTACAGATTCAAATATCCATTTGGAACTTGGAGTATCAGACTGTGTCATATATACAGAATTTAAAAACTTCTGCTTTTGACAAGCTACACTTCAGTCCCAGTGGAAAGAAACTTGCAGTAATAATTACAGATGAGGCTCAAGATACAGTGGAAATTTTCAAAACTAATAATTGGAAGATAAGCCGAGTGAGTGACAATTTTTGTGTTTTAAAACTCATGTCTAGTAACAATAATAGATGATAGATGGATCATATGATAGAACATAACAATAGAACACAATGATAGATCACATGAGAGAACACATTATTTGTTCTATATTTGGTAAAAATAGAAGATGTATCTTAACAGAATGATCAGAGCTGCAGCTTGCCAGTTGCAATGTGTTGATTGACTCATAAGGATTAGGAGGTCGAAACATAAGTCTCTTCACAGCCGAATCATGAACGTTCAAATAATCAAATTGTTCTATTTTTTTCGTCCAATTATGTTCTGTGTCCGTCTCGATTACTTGAATTTCTATATGTCCTGTTTCGTATCCAATGGCTATGACGTAAATTTGTTGATCGATGTTAAAATCAAAGCGCAGTCCAAAGCACAGTGCTGTAACCGACTGGTCCGTATCTAGAACCATGTCTGGTGTAATCTCATCAGGGTTATCTTCCAATCTCTTTATAGACCATATGCCGACTTTCCTATCTCTGGATCCGGTTGCGAAATACTTGGAATCTTGCGTCCAAGAGCAGCACCAGATTACACGCGAGTGCACACGGTATAACGGGCTTATCGTAATTAACGAGTAACTTTCGCCCTCACTTTTGAATAGCGACCATCTTCTGTCCCGAGAAACAGCCAGTAAATATTTGTCATTTGGAGAGAACTGCATTTGCGTCACAGTCAATTCATGAGCGATCAACTTGTCAACTTGGGACCACGTATTCGTGCTCCATAGTATAATCGCCGCATGTTCTTGACTGGTCGATTTGCATGCCGTGGCCAATAACTGTCCGTTGTGTTTTGCCGCCATGCAAAATATTTCGTAACCGTGTCCGTAAAGCTTCTGCAACTCCGGCCAGAGCGTATTTTGCATTAGTTCTTCTTCCGTGGGTGGTTTATATGTGGCAATCGGAAGTGACTTCTCTTTATTTTCGCACTGATCAGATGTTTCGTCGAACGTTGCTTTATTAGTTAATCCTAGAGAAGGTACAGTGGCGCCGTGAGCTGTTACAAATTTGAAATCCTTGACATCATTCTTGAACAGTAATCCTAAACGATTTTTAAATGCTGATGTGGCTGTGAAAACGCGCACCACTTTTTCTTCCGCTCCAGAAGCGTACATGTACGGTGATAACATGACTAAGCACGACATATCGTATCCGTGTACCTGAGGACGTGCAATCTCGTGCCAACACTCATACCCCCAAGAATTACCTGTCCAAGGTGCGTGAATCCTTGTGGTTTGATCTGTGCTGGCTGTGATAAGAAATCTGTAAAATATTGTGAGACATTGTCAGTCGTTGTGTACTTGTTTTTAATATCACAAATAAAAAATAAAATTATGTAACATTACAGACCTTCCTTTCGGATCCCAACACAAGTCGACTACATCAGAAAAGTGACCGCCTGGTGTAAACCATGAAATCCAATTTGATGAAATATTTCCAGATGTGGGATCCAATTCTTCGCAATATTTCCAGATGTGAAAAGAGCCTTGATAACCATATGCCAACATGTGTAATCCATCTGGACCGAACTTGCATCCGTAAAAGCCCAGAGAATTACCTCCAACTTCTCCGACACATGCTTTCTCAGTCCAAATCCCGGTAGTATCATCCAGCTCCCATATGATCATAGACTTGTCGAATGAAGCGGACAATAATCTCATTCTCTGACAATTGTTATCACTTGTTGCTTTTTTAAGCTGCCAGTGTACTCCGTAAATCCAGTGTTCATGACTGTTCAGAACAGATTCCAAAGTGACATTGTATTCTTTGTTGTTTACTACGAACGTATCTTGCTCTGGTCGAAGTTCGTTGCTCGAAGATTCCGCTGCGGTTTCACTGATCTTCCATAATCGTATCATGCTATCCTGCGAGCCTGTCGCGAGGAAACATTCTCCATCAGTGTTGTGACAGAAATCCATACATGTCACCCAATCCTCGTGTCGGGATAAACTCAAGACTTTCACAAACGTTGACTCTAACGCGGTAGAGTCTTTAACGTGCAAGACAACAGAAGCATCCTCCAATGCTATAGCCAAGAGAAAAGAATCCTTGGTGTTCGGCAGGTATGTCAAACGACAGTGTATCCCCAACTTTCTTCCGAAACTAATGCTCTGAATGCTTTCGATTTTTCCGGTTTTATTTCTTTGCCACAGTTTTATCTCGCCGTTAACCGAGCCCGTGCATATCAACAATTCCGGGCGAGCGGAGGAAACGTCATCGGAGTCAACTTGAAGAGAGTCGATGAAGGTGACAACTTTCCCTATTTCCAACACTGACGTGTCTAAGTAATCGAGGCTTTCTTCGCTCCAACTCCAAATGATCACGGTTCCGTCCACGGAACCGGACAGTAACTCCGATTCTGGAGCGCCGCTTCTCGATTTGATCCATTGGACCGAGTTGACGCGATTGCGATGTCGGTGCAACGTGTGAATGATGCGGCCAACGGACATGAATGTATGTTGCTCGTATATAGCGATCGCGTTGCACGTGCCGAAGCAAATAAGATTGTTGTTGCCCCAGTCGACGCAGTGCGGGACGCGATTGCACGAGCAAGAAGTGTACATTGCGTATACTATATTTTCGTTTTGTCACAAAACTGATCTCCGCGAATCTTCAATGACTGTAACATGCTGTAACAGAGGCGGCCATCTTGGTTCCAAACAAGTTTGTCAAAAGGCAACACTGGTGGTTGTGAAAAGCTCTAGAAAAGTACAAGATTTGCACAACACTTTTGGCGCGTAATCACGAAATTCGACAAATTGATAAATTTCTGTTTCAGAAACTCATTTGCGATCGTTTACGCAGCATCGACGGCATTCGCTGGTCGCCAAACGACGAATTGTTGTGCATGTGGTGTTCCTCCACCGCCGAGCCCAAGTTAATCGTTTATTCCACTGTGTGGGAGAAACCCGTAACTACATTTTCTCCGGTGGAAATTACACGGTCGTCCGAATACAATTGCGAGAAAGAACTGAAGGGAATCGAAAGCGTCGAATGGAATTCCAGCGGGCAATTGTTAGCAGTAATCGGATTTAACGAAGTGGTAATTTGTCGCGTTTTTTGTTCGCATCTTGGTTTTGCTTTTTTTGTTTTGTACACATTGACATATATTTATTTATTCAACCAATTTACACGTACCACGCAGGTGCTTCTTCTCAATTACGTCACGTGGAAACCGCTGTCGCAATTGTATTTAGATCCGGTGATCAGAGAGGGCAATTACTTGACAAAAGTTTATAAGGAATGCGGCGATTCGGAAAGGACTACTTTACACGCGCGCTTTGCGTCCTGCGAGGAACGCGCTTGTAAGTTAACGATGTAAAAAAACCGGTTGAAATTTGATTTTCACGCGTTTGTCTCCAAGTGGTGAGTTTCTAACGCGAAATATTTTGGAAACACTTTTGTTCTGATTTTAGTGCACGAAATACACGAGCGGCCTATATGCATAGAAATCGGCGAAAAGAATGGTTACGACAACTTTTCGATAGCCAAGTTTAAAGTATTCGAATTTAGCGCGTGCGGACAATATCTGGCCCTGACACACGAGCTTTATCCCACCACACTGTGGATTTGGGACATTTGTACGGATTATCTCGATTATATGCTACTTGAAAATCCGATTTCAGGTATAAATGGTGTAAAGTTGATTATTTCTTTTTTTTTTTTTTTTTTTTTTTTTTTTTTTTTTAAATGTCAGATGGAGTCCTGTTCATCCGCGATTGCTCGTATTTTCTGAGTGCACGCGCGTATACGAGTGGACTCGAAAAGGTGCGAGTTCCGTGGCGATGTCAAAAACTATGTCGGTTGTAGACGGGCGTTGGCATCCCGAGGGAGAAAGAGTGGCGTTGTGCGGTTATAACAAAGCGATGGTCTGCGAAGTCCCGCAGACTAGATTTTGATCTGCAATATTTATTGTTAATTAAATTATGATTAAATTTGATTATGATTAAATTATAATTAAACTTTGTCTTCTGATTGGCTAACAAACGACGAATGGTAGGAACCTCAAGATATTACGTTGGCAGAATTGTTGATCGAAAAGCAGTGAAGAATGCCAACATAATATCTCGAAGTTTCCCAACGTTTCTTCTTTCTGTCGTATAAAAAAATTCCTCTACATGTTATATATTTAAAAAAATGATAATAAATATGTATTTCAGCGTGAGTGCGAAATGTGCGGAAAATAAACAAACTTTTAGCGTTTAGAGAATAGAAAAAAAAACTAACAAAGAAATATAAATACAATTGTAAACTAATAAACTATAAGACAAGTTTTGAAATTCCTAACCTATGCTGTGCGGCTATTTTGTTTGTGTTTATAATCAATTGTAATCAGTTATAACAATAGGAAACAATTCAATATAGTTTGCATAAAATATTACGTTATTTTATTAGCAATATTAAATATTTAAAAAATGGCTCAGGCGTATGACAATTATTACAACGATTACCATAAAAATGCTGAACTACAACAAAACCTAAAATACAAGAAAAAATATCAGAAACTCAAAAAAATTGTGAAGAATACTGTATTTGTGAGTGCTATCGAAGACTTCGTATAATTTTTGTTATTTTTAATTACACATCATTGTCAATTGATATATTTTGGTGTTCACAAATGCAACGTGTAATTTTAAGTTTCTCACCACAGGAGAATGCAGCACTATGTGACCAAGTTGCACATATGCAAGAAAATTTGATGATTGTGAAAGAAGAGAGATTATTTCTTCTGCGCAAGTTATATCAACAACAGGGAGAGATAGAATCCAACTCTACAGTAGCGCGTTCACAGTCCAATAATGTGAATTCGCAGTCATTTAATCCGGATTATGTAACACCAAAAAAGACAGTGAAGAAGAGAACTTCTATAGATGGATCAGGTATTTCCAATTAAACCAATCTTGAAAATCTGGTAATCTGTAGAAGTTCACCAATAATATTATATTTAAAATCCATATAAAACAGAAGATTTATGTCCTATCAACAATATTTTCTTTTTATAAGAGTTTTTTTGTACAACTTCTCATAGAACCAAAAAGCAAAACAAAGAGATACAACAAAACCACTAGGAAGGTAGTGCAGTCAATTCCATTAGATGTGCATGGGAGACCGATATTTCCCATTGCTTTAGGAGATCTCACAATATATTCTCTCGGAGAAGTGGTATCAGACAGAATTGCATATCACACAGAAGATCTTATATTTCCAGTAGGCTATTGTAGTACAAGAGTGTATGCTAATTTACGAGATCCGAGAACAAAGAGCTTGTACACTTGTAAAATATTAGATGGTGGCCCAAAACCTAGGTATGGAGACAAAACAAAAAAGATAAAGAGAACAAATAATATCGTTCTTACAAAAGTGGAATGCAACCAATGTGAACAACTTCTATTACCTTGTTCACAGGTTTGAAATAGTATCCGATAACGATTTGGATCAGCCACTGGTCGGATCTACACCAGACGAATGTCACTCAAAATTATTGGCAGCTATTTCTCAGACTCTTTGCTCGATAGTGCCGAAAGGTCCGGATTTCTTTGGAATTTCTCATCCCACCGTGCAAAATCTAATACAAAGTTCCCCAGGAACGCGTAAATTAGCCCTGTATAAACAACAACGTTTTGAAGTACGACATTCTAAACTTAGTTGCATACGCTGATTAAATATACTTTATGAATTAAATGATTCTTTAACTTCACATGAACTTTAACTTCTCTGAGTCGCCAAGAGATTCACTTAGAAATTTATTTCGTAGGTAAGCAAAAATCATGTAATCGAGCCGTCTACAAGTCCCGTAACGGAAATGGAAACTGATCCGGGACTCGGTTTCGCGGCACTACACAGGCATTATGCTTTGAATTCTTACAGAATAAAAGAGGAACCGTCGGATCATGATCTATTAACACTTCAAGATCTTCTCGCCTGACCGTCAATGTGATAGATATTATGTATACACACATATATTTATTTATATTAAAATTAAAAATAAAAATATCTCATTTATATAAAAAGAATCAAAGTAAAAACTTTCTCGATTATATACATATATATATGTAGAGTTTTACTCTATCGAGGATGATTTTTGTCTCAGTATGTTATATCTGCACGTGTGACAATTGCAAAGTAAAATATATTTTTCAATATTTTCTATATAATATTTATTTAAGCCATAAGTGTATATAAAACAATCGATTTATGACAAATATTGAAATCGTTAGGACTTTTTCCCTTAAGTCATGTAAAAATTGAGACATTGATATCACAATCAACGGAACGCGACGGTTGTATACGACGATTTGCGATGGTTTTTCAACGTTTTTGAAAGTTTCTGCCGAAGCGTTCAGCAGGAAGACACGAAAATCGTAACAATGGTTGCGTTCTGTCGAACGTGCCAATTGATATTATACCTCGTTAGCAATACGCTCATATGTGTTGACGATATTTTGTTTGAGTATAATATTTTACACAAAATCTAGTTTTTAATCACGCACAGTAACGATATCTGTGTTATATGGCACAAAAATATGATTATTTATAATCCAACAGAGTAAAATATTTTCTCTGTCGGTGTGTATGATCTAAAGTTTCATTTGAAATTAAATAACTCGTTCAAATAAACATTCCTAAGGAAGAAATATATAAAATAGTCAAGTATATAATGTGATACAAAGCACTGTGTATTATTTAAGATTATTTTAATATTTGGGGTCTTATTTTACTATATATATATATGTATTTAGATAATGTATCGTAACATATATACTATAAATTTTTACTGCTATACACACACAATATTATTTTTATAAATGTACGCTTATAACGGTACACGGTTGTATAGCACAGCGCCGATTGGAGATCACAAATCGATATTGAATGACTAGCTATTGACGTAAAAAGCTCAAAATATAAGAATCCTTATAAAACTTGAGAAATATATATATATATATATATATATTTATAATCAGATTTTTTTTTTGCAGATCGATTGTGTGTCGGCGATATTGTGAATGTTAGCAAATTACATGTATAAATAGCTGTACGTGTATATGTGTAAATAAATATTTGTACTGATTGGCCCTACATTTTTAATTAAAATTACGGTTATCATCGTCTTACTTTAAAAACCCCAATATAGAAAAAAATATATACAAATATTGCCCTTGAATAATTTTTATAATAATTCGCTCAAATATTGAGTCATTGGATATGAAAAAATATATATGTATGACAAGTATATATGTTTATATACATATATATGTGTGTGTATATATATATATATATATATATATATTTGTCAAGTTTCATACTTAATGACTCAATATGATAATCGTTTTTCGCAATTATTTAAACACTTTATCCGACATATTACCTTACGTAATTATTGTTTTATGAGCATCCCTCTATAACAAATTATATATCCCTAACATGCAAACGGCATAAATTAGGCGTAACTTTGCGCATCGTTATTTCAACGTCACCGTCTATTGGCCCGTCCTATAGTCTTATTAAATAACGTGTTTGCGATTGCGATTACTGGCGAAAATAATTTCAGCTGACAATCACTGGAACAATTAAAAAAAAAAAAAAAATACAATAAATAAGTAAGAAGTATATGAAAACCACATCTATAGAAACATATATACCATACTCCCGTTACAGGCTCCGCTTCGTTTCCACTTACAATAAACAGTGGAAACAAAATAGAAAAAACACAGCCACTGCAAACGTTAGATGTTAGAAGTGTCATATTAGGAATAAACAGAAATTAAGTCATTGCTTAGTACCTTACAACATATGAATTGGGCAGTTGTGTAAGTACCGCTAATGGCATACCGAAACCTAAAAAGTACGGCCAATTGCCTTCAATAAAAGTCAATCGTCTGTGCAACTCCCAGCCCATATTGAACCACTTATACTCAAAGGCATAGAGAGCATATAAAAGGCACATGTGGACAAGGGCAAGAATGTCACCTAATGGCTTCAGTGGCACCTTGGATACAAGCATTCCTTGTCCCAGGAACAATGCTTGAACCAATATGCTGAAAAGCGTGTCAGCTATCAGTTTGCTCACGCTGGACAGAAGTAACGGTCTTCCTTGTCTGTATCTGTACGCTCTATCTGCTATGTCCTACATAGTTCACAAATACGCTACATTTATTCTATGTTTTGCAGTACACTTTTGATATCCATTTTTTTTTTGTTTCATATTTACACAGTTTCAATTTATGAAGATTAATTTTATAAATTTTTTGTGCAAACAAAATCATACCTGAAACCACAAACTGTTAACTATCTTGCTGAGCAAGAACAATGGTAGTATCCATATTGTGCTAAATGTAAGTGATAAAACTGGCTGGATCCATGACCATACAATGAGACCCATCCCAGGTGAATGGTCAAATATAATACTTAGTAAGTACTCAAGAAGTGGCAGCAGTCCGCACTCAAATATCAGTATACTAGCCCAAAACACACCGCCATTTAATGCACAGCACTGCATGGCTCTCCTCAACACCGTGGATTCTCTAAAATCAAGTTGATTAAATGAAATATTACTGTTTTCCTATGTTTTGCTACTATGTTTTCCTGCTAAAGAAACTGGCAATAAACATACTTTTGCAGTTTATTGTGCTTAGCTGGACTGTTTATGTCTCTTCTTCTGATCTCCAATCTTGTGGGAGATTTTCTGACTAACTTCTCGTTTATCTGTTTGTCCATATAAAAGAGGACTACAGCACCTTTTAAGCTGTCCACAAATCCTCGACATATTGCGTATATTATCCCCTGAAAATATATTGAATTCAGTCCAAGTTTCTTATTCATGTTTACATTCGTGAACATTTTTCACGAACAATCAGTCATGCGTACATATATATTTTTACACATGCGACTCTTCTTTGTTTAATAAAATAACTGCTAACAAGAGAGAATGCATTAACCTACTCTTTTTGACAAAAAAACGCTATTTGAAAACGATTTTGAGATCCGCATAAACCGCGAGGGTTAAAGTCTACTTACTGTCACGTTATCCATTATATATATTGCGACGATCTCTTCTGATAAGCTTAATCTAAACTCGGAAAACAAACTACGGAACACTGGACGGTCATTTTGCGCGAAACGGAAAGAAACGACTCGTCGCGATGCCGCGACGACGAAGGACGCTCGCTTGGTCTACGTCAAACACCAGTTGTGAAATGAGCACCAACAATTCGAGCTGCCCAAACAGTAACGAGTCCCGTTGTTCGGACCCCCATGCCCCTCCCGCGACGTAAGGATATCGGAAGAGTCAGCTGAGAAATAAACGCGCGGGAGTATCAGCTGATCAGAGGTCGCTTCAAGGTGCAATTCGTGCATTATATTCATCTCCACCTCACTAAAGTTTGAACATCACGTTTGAACATTGTGTGTGTCCAAAAATATTTCGCTTCCAGTATGTTTTCCAGTTTGTAACATATGAGATCTTCTTGATCAATGGTTCAATTCATTGCATTGGTTAATTGGAAATGTTCGATCATCGAAAATGGAACCTATAACAAAATTGTTCACGAAGTCGGTACTTCAGTGTGTGAACCGATCAAGTGCTTGTCAGCACAAGATAAAACAGATATAATTAAAAAGCGACATGGCAGACTTTGTATCAGGTGTTTAGATTGGTTTAAATTCAAGTTGTGCAGAAGGTGCATCACCGCCGGTGTCCTCGAGTTGTTTTTACGGGGGATTGTGTATGTGTGTGCGTGCAATCGAACGTAATACAATAATCTTTATTACACACAATGACCTCGCTAAGCGGTTTTATTGAATTCTTTCAAAAAGGAAAGGTAAAGATAAACACAGGTTATCTATTTAGGGAATTATTGTGAAAGATAATAAAATAAAACTTTAACCTTACATTTGTTTTGATGCAAATAGCCACAATAATTATTAGATGATTATTTATGCGACTTCTACATAAGTATATTTTAATTCTCCACAGACGTTTAGACCTAAGAAGAAATTCGCTCACGGAACATTACGTTATTCTCTGCACAAGCAAGCTCAAGCTTCTCTTAATTCCGGTATTAATTTAAGAGCCGTTGTTAAATTACCTCCGGGTGAAGATATGAACGATTGGATCGCTGTTCACGGTAGGCGAAATGTGTCTGATGCAGTTCCTCTCAACTCAAATTGTCTGTTGAAATATTTGTTGATATATTTATTGTTTTCTTTTTTGTTGTTTAGTTGTAGATTTTTTTAATAGAATAAATCTCATATACGGCACGGTGTCTGAATATTGTGATTCAGCGTCTTGCCCAACAATGAGCGGCGGTGCACGTTTCGAATACTTGTGGGCGGACGGTGAAAAATATAAGAAACCGACAGCACTACCGGCGCCGCAATACGTTACTCTTCTTATGGATTGGGTCGAAGCTCAAATTAATAACGAAGCTGTTTTCCCAGTGTCGACAGGTTCTTGTACCTAAATATTAGATTAACTTTATTTTATCATTTATGTTAGATTGCATTACGTCAAGTATTTTGTTGCAGATATACCGTTTCCCAAGACATTTATACCGTTATGTAGAAAAATCTTAACTCGTCTCTTTAGAGTTTTCGTCCATGTGTATATCCATCATTTCGATCGCATTGTAACAATAGGAGCTGTAAGTTAATATTATCTTGTTTTGATTTTACTTGCTTTGCGTTAAAAAGAAAGTTTTGATTGACTGTTTGTATTTGCAATTTCAGGAAGCGCACGTGAACACATGTTACAAGCATTTCTACTATTTTGTAACAGAGTTTGATCTAATTAATCCTAAAGAATTAGAACCACTAGCCGAAATGACTTCTAAGGTTTGTAAGGACAGTGCTTCTCCTACTCAAAATACAGCGCCGTCAACCAATCAGAGCAGATAGTTACGTCATGGTCGCACTTCAAAAAACTCATAACTGTAATTTACATTGAAATAGTGGAATCTTCAATATTTGTGTTCTTTTGCGTGCGTATTTAAACGATTTGTGAGGTTTCAAATCGTGTTCTATTTGTGTGCAAAGTAAATTTATCTGCTTTATAGTGATATTAGTTCGAAAAAAATTTTTTTTTTTTAGTTACATTTTGCAGAAAACTCTAATAATTTGTTTATTTTGTGTTCATCACATGGCAAATCAAATTTAGTTTACACGATTTATTTTCTCACGATATTATTATATATTATTATATAATTTGACATTTTATTAAAGATAAGTTTACTAAGCAATAAATATATACATACTATTTTTTCGAGTATATATATTATTATTTAAATAATATTTAACTCTGAAAAAAAGTAATCGTACATATGATCTACTATCTTCCTCTTTTATATAAAATTTATATTTAGAATATATTAATACATATGTATGTTTATAATTATATATGTGCAATATTTTAATAAGCTTTCTCTCATCATATATTTGCATAATTATTTTCAAAATAACTAAAGACAAAATATTTTTATGCTGCGTAGTTACGTTGTACACATCTGAAAGTGTAGAAGATTCTCTTTTCTCTTGTATGTCTGACAGTATTATAATCTTATGTATCACAGACAGTATCCATTACAATTAACAAATTAAAAAAAAAATTATTGGTAAGAAATACTGCGTGAAATTGCAATGCATTGAGCAATTAGTATTTTTAGCATTTATATTGAAATATGATAAAACACATCCAGAAAACGTGTGCAAAGTAATAGTATTAAGGCTCGAGCGATGGATGCTAATTATGTTTATCAATTTCTTTACTACATAAATATTATATGTAAGCTTAAATATCATAAATATATTTAAGCATAGACAATATTCGAAGAATCTGTTTGTTTCTTAAATATATTAATGCCAAAGCGTACACGCTAGCAATCTAACATTATGCTTCACGTCATAGCTTTCGTGTATATAAATTAGATAAGTGTAAATATTTTATACAAGTTTGCTACTTATCTCTCATGCGAGATTACATGCTACAATATAATCTCATGTATGCATTTTAAACTCTTACAATTTTAAGATTTGATAATTTAAATGTACATTTTGAAGTTTTCCTAGAATTTATTCTTAAGGTTTATTATTTATTTATACATATATATATATATTTTTTGTGTATTCTCTCTCCATATTTATATAAAACAATTTACAATTACTACATTACTGTGTCAAATACAGTCCGCACAAAGTACAAATAATGATTGAAATGTTCACTTCATTTTATATTTATTGCCAAAAAGCATTTATAACACAAAGTATATTATTGTGTAAAATACATCACTAGTCATTTATCGCCTATGCGTATCTTTTTGTTTTGGACAGATTAAATAAAAACCAGTGCTGTTATATTATAGTTATTTCTTCTTTTTACCTTTCTATATGATTACTAATTAACTAATATTGTTCCGGCGCGTATTAAACCTGAAGTATTGGGACACCGTATAATATTGTAAAAACTTTTACAACATAGTTTTGACTGTTTATTTTTGTCAGACAGGAAATACATCAACGAACATCAGCTTCGTAAATGTACGGCAAAATAAAACTACAATCTCGTATAAAGAAAGATAGACAACAATGCTTACACATATATGTATATATTACATATTAGATTCGGGACGCGAACGTATATAGATATTGTAGTTTTATTTCATTTCTATTTGATGCGCTAAGATTTATTATAACGAGACACGGTTGAAGATGATGATTCACACCCTGAGCCAATACATAGCTGAACGAATGTTGTTGTAGTCCGTCAAATTTTCAACAGGGCCGACTGCCGCGACCACCGGGCACTGATCGTAAATATATTTCATCGCCACATTTTGAATAGTTTCAGCAGTTACGCTCTGAAAGAGAAATAAAACGCAATCAAGTAACAATACGTATCTTTTGACAATATAAAATTAATAGAAGAACAAAACAATTTCACGATAAAAATTTTTGAATATCTGTTCGGAAACATCTCCGTTTCATTGAAGAATATACTTACATCTATCCTCGCTTCGAGCTCATGAAGTGGAATACGGCGATTATAGCACAACATTTGACGACCGATATCTTCACAAATTGCCGTGGTGCCGTCCAACTGTAAGAATATGTTAGTTTTCAGGATGTTCTTCGCGCGTGCTACATCTTTCTCCGTGACTGATGTGCACAGTTTCATCCATTCGTTCTGGATGGATCCGGTCATGTCCTCGCATTGCATAGGATCGCAAACGAAGTACACACCCCAAAGTCCTGTGTCCTGCGCAATAAGAAAGAATGATATTAATTGCAACATAGACATTAATTACAGCTTGATTTTTAGTTTTCGTATAGACATACGATATGTACCTTGTAACATGTGTTAAAACTCTGATAACTATGGCACAAGCCTTCATCCGCGCAAGCTTTAGCCAAGGCGCTTGCGTTATTTACACCTCCTCCTTGGCTACGATCCCATGCTCCGATGAGAGTATTCGCGACCATAAGAGGAATGTTATCTGCCTCGGGCCATCCAGCGCCTTCCGGCCAAAAGTTATCAATTGTCATTAATTGTCAATCGTCAAACTATGACAATTTAGTATATTGATTGAACGTTTTCTTGTCTTTGTCTATATTAAACCAAATACCTTCAACAGCAATCGCAATGTGGGCGAGAGGAATCGTATCGTCGCGAACTCTTATCTCAGATCCGGTGTAGCGACAGGCTTGCACATAGTCCGGAATATCGTCATATTCCGGTCCTTTCATCCGGCCAAAGTGTTTATCAGCGAGTTCGATTAACTGACTGTGATCTACGCCACCAGCGCCAGCTAGTACAAATCTAAATAAAACGAGAAATTGACACAATGTGAATCACGAGATATCATTGTGCATTAATTTTTAAGTAGGTCCATAATTGTAACTAAAAATTTACCTGGATGGTCCGTAATGATTTTTCACATATCTAACAAGATCATCTCGTGAAATACTCTTGATGTTTTTAGTAGGTCCCAATATCGTTCGTCCCAAGGACGTACCTTGATAAGCGGCAGCATGCAGATGATCAAATACTACTTCTTGCAAATTTGTCTCAACTTCCTGCATTTCTCGCAAGATAACACCGCGCTCCCTCTCGATCTCGCTTTCACCCAACTTCGAATTTTGAATGATATCGCTAAGAATCTCAACAGCTTTTGGCACATCTTGAGCCAAACATTTTGCATAAAATACTGTTTGCTCTCGGCTTGTATAAGCGTTCAAGTGAGCTCCCATATTCTCAATTTCCAATTCTAAATCAGTTTGAGAACGTTTGGCAGTTCCCTATATATGAATCCATGAAATATTCATGTCAATATAAATCAGAGACACAGCAGTGCATGACAAAATGTTACAGAAAGTTATAATTTTACAAAAATTAATCATATTTAATATCATAAACTACATAAATTATCTCATTCTTCATTGATGACAATGACATTCAATTTACCTTAAAAGCCATGTGTTCTAAGAAATGAGCAACACCATTGTTTTCATCAGTTTCATATCGACTGCCAGAATCAATCCAAAGACCAACAGTAGCTGTAGCAGCTCCACTGTCTTCGCTGGCAACTCTCATACCACTATCCAAAGTTGTCACTCTTGTAGCTGGCTGATTGATAAGCAACTCTTTCAGAGATGTAGCAGTTGATTGCCATTGTTTTGGTGTCTGTAAAAGAAATATTCAGCTTGTTATGCACATCTCTCTGTTTCTTTCAAAAGTACAAGTGACATGTCTCAAACTTCTATATCTAAACAAATAGGCATCTGATATAATAACTAAATAATTGTATGATACTTGTGTTTTTTCTCGCAATTATCAACACATTAAATCTGTCAAAGAAACAATAAAGAGATAAGTATTAAGAATGGCACTTGGAGCTCAGTTGAGGAGGTTGGAGTAACAAGCAAATATTCAAGTACACGCAAACACACCACTCATGACATGTCTCACGCACTTTGCAATTATCTTAAACTACAAAACTGCCGCATTATTTTTGCACATTGCGTGTCCTAAAACTATTGTTTTGTTCTTATTACGTAAGGAGTGAGAAAGAAGAGAGAGCCGAACGAGGGTGACAATTTTACACGTCTCCAATTGCGGCAAATAAGGAGATGGGACGAACAATTAAAACCTCACGAGACAGCAATTATACATTGTGAAAAACTGTAATGCGTTTTACCTTTACAAGGCTAGTTTTGTTAGTGTACAAGCGCAATGCGTTACTGAGTTTTAACAGCCGAGTAGCCATTTTTCGGACTTGTCGCGAGCCTGACGAAACGACAGAACACAGCGAAGTGTTCGTGAAGCGACGCAAGATGGCGCTAATGAACTGATCTTCTCTCCACTCTCTTGGTTTTGAAGTTCTATGCGCTCTCACGATCGAAGCTCAAGGTCACCGAGCGAATTTTAGCCCGTTCTCGGTCATTCTCGGTGGAGTCGCCATATTTTGTAGATCGAAACGAGCAGCTTGGCCACGCCATTGTTGCCTGCGTCACATTATTTTGTGTTCTGTTAAACTGTCGTAGCGTTTTTCCTCCGTGGTGAGGTGTGCGGTACGTCGACGCAAAGCCACACGTCGACGTTCTCCGAAAACGTCAAGAGAAGGCGACGCATCGTCACAGAGAGACGTAAGATTTCATTAATCGACGCTATAAAATTCGCATACGCGCTCACGATCGCGACCGCAATGCCGCGTGTGTAGTTTCGTCGGATTGATGTCTGGTGTAACAGTTGGATCTTTTTTTTTACTCCGGACACGCGAAATTGATCGAGTCGTTCGAAAGATACAATCTGATGACTCGCGGTTTCGCGTAACGTTGATGTGTGTCGTCTGCGCTTTTCACTTCCGTTAATTTATAATCGTAGGCACGTTTGCGCTGAGTTACAAAGCGCGCATACACACAGGCAGTGTGTATGGACATCGTAGAATCGATTTTATTTCATCTTGTTTAACGCCCTTGTGAGGTAGTGAGAATTCAAATCCGTACCTAGAGTTTCTTGTAAGAGACATACAATTGAGATATGGCGTCGTAAAATATTTAGTAAAAATTTTTTTTCTTTTTTTCAAGTTTTATTACACAGTGTGTTCAACATATTCTAAACACTAACAGCTTTGCTACATGTTGTCTGTTGTATTACAGTGTGTTCTAAACACTGCCAAGTATTTTGATAAATATTTTCTAATTTAATTTGTTTCTATATAATCTCAAAATTTAAATTATTGGATACATCTAAATGATGTTATCGTGTCATGATTAGCTAATTGGAGATGATGAAATATCGACTCCTCCAGTAAAATTTTGTTTTGTGTATGTTTTTTTTTTTTTCAGAAGTTAAATAAATGAACAAAAATCATGTATGGCAATAACATCGATCCTTGGGAACCTGGCTACGGGCCAGAGAGAAGGACTCACAATTCCGACTACGATTACCGCAACGATTACGGTAACAGCAGATCGCCGGAGTATTCGGAGCATCGTGATGTCGATCACCGTGATAGGGATCATCGTAGTCCGGATTACCGAAATCATCGCGGAAGGGACAGAGATCGCGAGAGAGAACGGTCCAGAGACAGAAGAGATCGTAGCAGAGACGATCGCGATCGTAACTACCGAGATCGGGAGGATCGTTACGGGAGACAGAGAGATAGAGATTCAGTGGAAAGGGACAGAGACAGGGATAGGGATAGAGATAGAGACAGAGATCGTTCCAGACGTGACCGTGATCGCGACAGAGATCGGGATCGGAGGGGGAAGCGCGATGATCGGGATCGTGATCGCGACGACGATCACAGCCGAGAAAGTATGGACTTTGAGCACGATCATGGTGGTCGTTCCTATAGCTCTTCTATGGAAGGGGTCCACTACAAATCGCAATCGCCCAACAACACCATAATGATACGTGGGCTTGCTCAGCATATTACTGAAAATGACGTAGGTTGTCAACTTGTGGCTTGACAATAGTGGCCACTCGTGAGCCAGCATTATCGAGCGTGGCATCACTGTTATTATTATGATGTGTGTATCACAGGTGCGGCAAGACATCCTCAGCTGTGGCCTCATGCCTAAGGACATCAGGCTGATACGAAAAAAAGATACAGGTAATTATTACACTATCAGGCATTTTCACATCTTTTTGTAATTTTTATTTATACCTATTACTTAGTTGCGTTTATTTGTAACAACATATCGAATACTATCAAATTTTTATATGCGGTAGCTTTTATTAAATTAAATGTAAGTGACATGAGAGAAGTTGACATTGAGCTTACAAGTAATGTAACATGGGTAAATATCCAGAAATCGTATCGTATACGTTTCTTGCAAATTATTCCATCACCAGTATCTTAGTTGTGTATATTACTCGGAATTTGCGCGCACAGATTAATTACCGGTGAGAGAATTTTAAGGAAAAAAACTACTCGATAAGATACACGTTGAAGTTTATGAAAAAAAAAAAAAACCACGATAAGATTACTTGCTTTATATAAAATAGTTTATCTAAAAGATTATTAAGTTTATTTACAACATTACAATTTCAAAAATTATGTACCAACCAATTTGAAAAATTGATAGAATACTCTTTAATGATTAGCTTTTAACATATTACAAGCAAAATTATTTACGATTTGTTACATATAATTAGAAGTAAAATTGTATAGAGCTATCCGGTTAAGATATTCTTCCGCGAGATCAGTAACTAAGATATATTTCTTCTGTGTGTGTGAATTTTCTGCACACACTAGAAAACTATCGATACAATTAGTGCACATCTGTTCGGAGTTGGATTTTTATTTCCGGCGTCTTTTCATTCGCAAAATTTCCACATTATTCTCTTCGCGTAAATTGTTGCGTGATAGAAGGATAAAAAAAAAAAAAAAAAAAAACAAAAATTTCTGTAACGTTAAATTTGTTATGTATATAACTCGTTGATCGGTGAACTGCGGTCTCTCGCACAGAATTCGTTCTGCTGAGGTTTAGGTAAATGGAATATGAAAGCGAGCGACGAAGCGAAGAGACACTTCGTTTGAAAACTCTGTCAATGGTTGGATTGCCTGCCCTCTCAGAGTAGAGACCCCCAGGCAAAAACGTGGATTAACTCTGGATATGTGTGTATTTGCTCTGTATAGGTGCTTCGCGAGGTTTCGCATTCGTCGAGTTTAACGCGACTCAGGAGGCCGCACGGTGGATGGAGATGAAACAGGTAGAAAGAACTTCGGTCCAGATACCCAACCGATGCGTTGTTGCACGCGTGCCACCGACTGCCCCGTGGCGGCAAGGCACGGTAACGCAGCCCTCTGGCCCCTTCTCGTGGGCCACGGCTGTGCATCAACAAATAATTAATTATTTATTTAGGAAATCCCAAATATTTTTGCAGACTTTACTTAACGCTCGCAATATTTCTCGCAATATCGGATTAAGTTTGCGATTTCATTGAGATTTATACACAACGCGTCGCGGTGCTTTTATCTCCCCCCCGTCCTCTGTCTATCACAAATTTCAATTTTTTTCTATTTGTTTTTTATTATCTACTGTATTCGGCATGGTAGTTAATTTCCAAATCACAAGAGTTTTTTTGCTATTCGTGCCATGTATTTCTCTGTCATTCATTATTACTCATGTTTTCGCTTCTCCTGTATTCGCTTGATTTCTTACAATATGCGATTATTGATTACGTCGCATTGACATTCGGAGATCTCCTCGGAGAGTTTTAGTGCACGAATTCTTGTTTTTTTTTTTTTATTTATTTATTTTTTTTTTATTCGCAAAGAGTTTTACACCGCGAGCAACGGCTCGCTTGTATGCACTTTTTTAAAACTAAAAATTTTTATACAATTTTTTTTTTACCACTGTAAAAATCGCGCATGAACAAGTCAGTCCGCAAGCGGTGTGGAATGACCCACGTATTCAGTAAAATAAGCCCACGAGGCTTTGTTCGCTCGAGACAGAGAAAGCTATGAAGTAGAAAAAAAGATAATTTTGTCAACCAAGAAGAAAGTTTACGGGAAAAACAAGAGGCCTTTGGGAAGACCTTGGACGGGATAACACTGAAATTCTCTGTTTCAGGGAGTGCTGATGCTGCAGGATCAATATCGTGCTTTGATGCAGTACAGCATCCCGAAAGAGTGCCATGTAGATAAACCGCCAGCGAAAAATACGCAGGATTGGCACTGTGTTAAAGTTAGTATCACGAGTTTTTGTTTTATTTCTTATATAAGAATGTATTTATGTGAATGGTTTCTCTCTATTACCCGTCCTTTTCTAGTGTGGAGCGCATAATTTTAAACGGCGCGAAACTTGCTTCAAATGTTCCGCCTCGCGAGCGGAAAGCGAAGAGGGCGGAGAAGGTAGCGACGAGATCAGTCCTCATCCTACCAACACCGTGCTCTTACGCGGACTGGACGTATTAACAACCGAAGACTCGGTTCTGCAAGCGATGAAGAATCTGTCGTCGATGCCGATACGTAGTATTCGCATCGGTCGCGATTCTCTCACAAATACGTCCAGAGGAGTATGCTATCTGGAAATGGGTAACGTGGTGGACGCGATGTATTTGCACACCGCGCTCACTAAGCAAGGTCTGGTGGTCGACGGCAGAAAGGTGGAGATAGCGTACTGTAAACTTCATCAGGTTAACAATACAAACACGTGGAAATCGAACGATGCTCAGCCGCAGAGGTACACCTTAGACGACGTTGCTCAATTGGCTGAGTACAGTGCCAACTTGTATGCCAAAACACCCGCGCAGAAAGCCCATTACCTTCAGTATTACACTCAGTACTATCAAGGTCAGATTATGCAAGGTTCGGCGATCACGTTGCCATCCCTGAATCAGACAGATCGGGTAAATGCCGCCGCGGCAGTGGCGCAGTCCGCTATACAACAATTACAAGCGTCTAGAAAATTAGGCAGCGAAACCGGCGACGACGGGAAAGGACGACCGACGTCGACGGCATCCAGCTTGTCTGTGCCAAGTGGAAGAATACCTGCACACTCTGGCGATGGGAAATCGTACTGTAAGTTTTTCCTGAGAGAGTGTGCTATTTTAAGTTCATTTCTGATACATAATGCGCGAAGTTTCAAAATCGTTGTGTGCAATTTTGCGATTTCAGCTGTACCAGATGTTAGCACTTATCAGTACGACGAGTCATCGGGCTATTATTATGATTCTAGTACGGGATTGTATTACGATCCGAATTCGCAATATTATTACAACAGTCACACGCAACAATTCCTATATTGGGACGCCGAAACGTTCACTTATCAACCAGCGAAAGTAAGAAACGTTTTACGAAAAAAAAAGCAACCAACGTCAAAATCTGTTCAAAGATGCTGTGTTATAAAGAGCGTTGGTCGCTGTCATTTTTTATTTACAGACTACTGCGAATACGACGCAAGGAACTGTGAGCACGATAACAGCGATGGCAAGCAGTGCGGATTCCGCGAGCAATCAAGGTACAACGTCGGCGACTGGTACTCAGGACGCGTCAAAAGAAGATGAGAGTAAGAAAAAGGATAGCAAACAGGATAAAGTGAAAGTAGCGAAGAAAATAGCAAAGGATATGGAACGTTGGGCAAAAACGTTGAATCAGAAGAAGGAGAACGCGAAAAGTAATTGGAACTCTGAGTTTGCCGGTGTGGATGGTAACCAAGGTGTCGGAAGCGGCGCGGCGGATGCAGGATACGCGATTCTTGAAAAGAAAACCATCGCGAATCCTTACCACGAAGACGAGGATCAAAGTAATAACGGCTTGGTAGCCGCTTACGGCGGCGGTAGCGACACAGAGGAAGAGATAGAGGATGTTCAACAAGAAGAGAGACAGCACACGGACTGGAACAAGCTCGCGTGTTTACTCTGCAAACGACAATTCCCCAGCAAAGAGGCGTTAATCCGGCACCAACAGTTGTCCGATCTTCACAAACAGAACTTAGAAAACTGGTATCAGGTACGCGGTCTAGATCCCAACGATCCTCAACAAAGAAACAACAAATACAGAGACCGTGCCAAGGAAAGGAGAGCTAAATACGGCGAACCTGAACCACCGCAACCCAATAAATTAAAAGAGAAATACTTGAAGACGAGAGTGGAGGAAGTGCCAGTCTCTTACGAGGAACCTACGCGAGCCGGCATAGGTTCCGACAACGTTGGCAATAAATTATTACAGAAGATGGGCTGGAGCGAAGGGATGGGATTAGGGAAATCCAATCAAGGTAGAACAAGTATTATCGAAGCCGAGAGGCGTGTGCCGACAGCAGGCTTGGGAGCAAAGACTTCGTCGTACAGCGCATTACCGGGCGACACTTACAAGGATTGCGTGAAAAAGATGATGTACGCACGATATCAAGAATTGTCAGACACGTAGGAGATGTTGTTATAAAGCAAATTTTATATATACAAGTACTCCATTTCCATAGACACATGTAATTACACGCTCATATGTTATCACCCGAAAAATACTGTAATCCCACTTACTGTACTGGTGACTGCACAGTGACAGCCAATTATTGGAACTGTGCGCACTAATCGTAAACGCAATACACATTTATACGTCTTCGTGTTCCGTTCTCACGCTTCGCTGTAATATCATTCTATATAATGTGTACGATGTTTTTTTGTTTTTTGTTTTTTCTAGTAGAGAAATATAAACTGTCAATTGTCTCAAAAAGTGCGCATGTTATTTTGTATAAATTCTGTTTATACAACGCAACAGCATCGGTTGTTCGCAAATTAGAAAAAATGACTGGAAAAAGGTTTTGTCTTGTAATTAAAACTTTTTTTATTTACATGCAGTACTCGTATAAAAAAAAAATCAATACTCTGTCAAAAAAAAAAAACAACCATGCTTCAGAATAATTCTTGTACAGCTGAGTAGAATAATGTACAAGATCGAAAATTCTTTTCAGAATTCTGCAGAAATAATATAAAATCGATATAGAGGATCAAGGATCTTGTAGCGTAAAAACAGTTGTTAAAATAAAATAAATGTCTAGGCATTATATATTTATTTTTGTGTTCACACATATTTACATATTAAGTTTTTTCTTTTTTTATCGTAATTGTCATATTCTGGTAATTACGTGTTATATATTTGTCACTATGTACACACACAAACGCGCGTACACACATCTTTTCAACACTATTCCTACTCTTATTACTATTATGTCAGATATATTTTATTTACCATTTTTCTAAAGTCATGTTTTACGAGATTGTGAAGAATGTATGAAGTAATATACAAATCAAGAAACATTAATAAATATGCACGTGAAACATTATTTCTAAGACGTTGAATTGATCAATTCGTGGCTTGAATAGTTGTGCCAGAGGTTACTATTCAAGAGAAAACAGACGTTTTTTTTTTGTTTTTAGGTCAAACCTCACTTAAAACTACAAGCTTTTTCACACCTTCATTGTATTTGTAGTGTCATTGCAGAAAGTTCTCGTACGAGAAGATCATTAAGATGACACTTTTCGTGAACTCTTGTTGTTTTCGCGGAGAGAAGCAGAAGAAAAGAGAAAAAGTTTTAAATCAAAACCTTGATTTTTAGAAAAATCAATTAAAATATTTAATAAGATTACTTTGTCTTATATTTAAATTTATGGTGTTAGATGTTTCTCATGAAATATGCAAATATTTTTGTACTTATTTTTAATGTGTAAATCAAGTATTCTGTATCATGTACACAATTTATGTATTATAATTTATTTCTACTTATTTACCGTAGTAACTAATAATTCATTTTCACATTTCTCTGTTTCTTTTCGTTTGCTTTTTTTCTCTTTAATTTATTATTGTAACAAAGTTTCATCGTTTTTTTTTACAACAGTCCGCTACTGTGTCCCTAACTTGTCGATGTTATCATCAGATATTGCAGTTTTAATTTATAATTAATACGTTAAAAAAACTACAAAATAAAATAGTGCACATTTTTGTACATTCGCGCGAGATATAGGAACTAAATTTGTAGTAATAAATATATTAGTCCTATAAAAATTATAGTAAACTGAAGAATGTTACAAGTTTTCTATCATTTATACATTAAAACTTTTATATAAAGAGACGGTGAGAGAGATGTCGCTTTATACAACAAAAACTTGTATAATCACATTTGCAACATCTACACTAAAAACTACATCTCTACTCATTGTCAGTAAAATCACATTGTTATAATCTAGAGACATAAAAAGAGTACAAAAACTAGAACCTCTTTCGAGTATTTCTCAGGCAAATATTA
>QVOB01023784.1:0-35078 GCA_014839585.1 Pseudomyrmex concolor
TACGAAATATCATTGTGTGTGGGAAGTCTCTGCGTGACATCAGAAGAAGGTCGGGCACTTAACTATTGCAAGTATTTTGCTTCTTGCTATAAAAGAATTCTCCTTCGAATTTTATTCTCAGAAATCGGCTAACTTTTATCTTCTCTCACATTTTTCGCCGTATATGTGTACACGTAATAACAAAGAGATAAATAAATTTATTAGTGCAGCTTACAATTTTTTTAGAATTTGTAGTATTTATGTTTTAAGTTTTTTATGTTGTATTTTAATACTTAAATGATCAATTGAACCATTTGTTCCGGAAACAGAATTTACGTGTGACAATAAAAGTTTTTTTTTCACGAATTTTCCAAAAATTTGTTATGCGTCTCTTGCAATTGCGCACAAACGCAATCATGCAGATATGGTACTTGAGAATAAAAAGATAAATTTCGGGGAAAGTGATTCAATTCATGTGATTCAATTAAAGCGATACGCACACACATACGATAAGATATACAATCCTTTCACGTGGCATCATTACTTGTGCGAATAATAGTTCATTGTACATATAGAGATAGTGCAAAATTACTTATCTATGAGCAATCAAACGTATCGTGATTCAAGAACAAAAATGTTTTAGCAAATTTTTCCCCGAAATATATTTCTCAAAATAAGAATCTTTTCGGACAGGAAACTGTTAGTTGTAAAACGATATCACGTTTCCTGTTCGTTCTAAAAAGGAATTGTAAAAGGAACGTTTTTTTTGGTAATGTCATCTTAGTGGATCCCTTCCTGTTAAACAGAAAAACAAATAATGGACCCACCACCAATACCTACTAGGCGCCAGTCTGACCTATTGTTAAGAAATGCTCATGTCTGTCGGTTTGAATAAAGTATCGGCTAAAGAAGTCACATAGAGAGAGCAATAGAAGTTACGCAACTTCAACAGTATTCTTCACTAAAGATTATAAAAGAGCTATGCACGTGAAAAGATTTTAATCATACCCGTAAAATCGTAAGAAATTCAAACAGTTACCGGTATTACTTTAATTTAATTAGAATGCTGGCTTGTGATCAGTTGGCTTGTTTACGACTTCACGATTACAACTAAAATTTTTTCACGTGCAATAATCTTATGCGAAGAGACAGACGCGAGAGCAAATGTAAATTTACAGCGGAGACCTTTTTGTACTTTTGTATTCACATGTAGTTCTTCTTTCCTGCTATTAATTCAACCGCAATGCTTCAGTATGTTTTACTGCCGATCTATAGGTAGTTCACGTATATTGCAAATTTTTGTATAATCAGTGAATTTTGAAACACAGCAGATGCTTTTGTTAATACCTGCAAAGAGAAAAAAACCTGAGGTAAAGACATTTGCTGTTATAAAACCTGGATATGGATAACTTGCATGAAAATTTACTGTCACCAAGTGGGAACTTTTCTGATCAAGAATTTGAACTAATATATTTGATCAAGTTCTGTTACTGTGTATACAGGTCTGAAGAGTAATTTACATAGCAAACTGTTTACACACGAAGTTGGCATTACTACAAGTAATGTCATCTTCAAGTGCAAAGGCATTTTTGATGCTGCTTGTATATGAATACAAGCTTCTTTATAAGAGATTTGAACTTTTGGTCTTGAACTTTTGGGCACGTATCTTCTATTCAAAGTCGCCTAGGATTATAAATTTCATCTTCTACTCATGCATTGACTGATCATGTTCAGCTAATATGTGAAGTTCTTTAAAACCGCATTATCTTCATGTCACATGTGCTGCTACAGATCTCCAATGCTAGCAGCGAGTTAGTTTGGTCCAGATGTAGCTCCCTAAGCTAGTTTAGTAGTAGTGAGTATAGGAGCAGATGATTCGTCATTGAAGAGTGGTGTGGAAAGAGTAGTGCGACTCACTGCGACTCCCAAGTCCCAGCTCCAACGTTTGACAGTATCGACCGCTGTAGTACAGTCTCTGATGCCAGAGTGCGTGCTACTCGTTCTTACGCTCACTCTATACTTGCAATTTGCTAGTGAGCACGTAACGACGAGGTTTACGTTGTGTCCGGTAAAATTTGGCAGTCTTGTTGTTGTATTATTACGCTAATTGCTTGTGATTTTTTGCTAGAAAATCGGTATTGACCGCGACAAGACTCGTCGCGCATTTTTTCCCGGAATTTTCGTTAAACAACTCGACGCGTCGCAAGTAAAAATCGGTACGCCTGTACGCCGATCGTTTCGAGAAACAGAAGTGAAAGGGAGAGAATACATAAAAGAACAATCGATCCGAGACAAAGCTGTTTGGCAGTTTGCAGCTGTTCAGCAACGTCGATTTGGGTACGTTTGTTTCATTATCTTGAACGCATTTGATTTATTAATAATAAACAGAGAATAATTTGTCCTCGTTATTTCCTTATATTGATTTCCATATGCGATACAAGAGTTTTTTTCCTGTATATTTACTTCACATTCACTTGCGCGTTTCACAACGCGACACGCCCATTGTTGAAATTCGCAAAAATTGGCACAAGCGTAAATAAAAGCGTTTATCTACCTAGTGTACAAATAAGTATCAGCCGACAGCAGTTTGATCGAACGTTTGTTTACCGTGTCCTGCAACGGTGTCCTTTTGACATATGTGTTTGGCGTCGGGTTTTAAAATGTCGGACAGTTACAAAGTCTGGCCTGTAAATAAGACGATTATTTTTTTATATAAGACGATTTATAAAATTAAATAAGTCTCGTGAGCAGGAAACTAAACAAAAATAATTGCTGTCTATACACAGCGTAGCTGCTCAACTCCACAAAGCTTAATAAAAAACAACTAATTAAATTTGATTAGAATATGTATTTGTTGTATTTTATATGTATTTTATTTTTATTTAGTTTTTAATCTCTTAAAAAAATCCGTATTTTTGAAAATTGAATATTCCGACGATGGAATTACAAAACGCAAGTTTGTGTACAATAAAAATTATTTTAAAAACTGTATGAACGTTTTGAATTCTCTAATAAATCAGAGTGTTTGTCCGAATATAATATTTCTCAGCGAAGAGGCTGATACTTTTTGTATTTATAATTAGTCTTAGTTATTAATTTATTGATATGTGTGCGTGGCGTTATGTAGCGCCACTTTTTCTCGACAATGGGTGGTAACCGTCAATGTATAAACGGATGAATGTAGTTTTTTACTTTGCATTTACTTTTTGTGAAATATGTTCCACGAATTTCTGAATTAAAGCATTAAAATTGTTTTAGATAAGATTATTATTTTTTTTTATTTATCACTCGACAAGTTTTTCATTGATCAAAATAGAAGATTTCTGAAAAGTCACAGATAACGGAGTCATTAATTTCTCTGTATTAATGACAAAACAAGTTTCTATCAGTGTCGATTAGCGGTATCTATAAATAAACAACTCAATGAATTGAGATCGTTCAGATGTACTTTTGGTTTGGAAAAGCAGGTATGTAAGTACAAGTTATATACAACTTATTTTTCAAGTTTTCCTTTGAATGTGTTTATCATACATAATATATATATATATGTATATATGCGTACAATTATATAATATATATACATATAATACATATAATACACACATATATATACACACAATATATATATATAAAATTTAGTAAAATTTTACATATACGTTGGAAGAGTTAATCGACGTTGGTAGAGAGAATGACGCTGGCTTTCGATCGCGTACATGCCTTCGTTCATGCCTTGTTGCCAGCTCTTTTGCGATTATATATCATATGAGAAACAGACGCGAGAGTTCAAAGGAAGTTTCATGCTGATGTCATTTTGCAATTTGCCTGACAATAAATTGTATCTCTCTTTTGTAGCACGCGAACGTGCACTTCGGACTGTATTTCAACGCGACTTTTTTTGCGACATATCAGAATATGAAGTTGCGAAACACGTTGTTGTTACGACGCGAGCTTTGTAAATGAATTTTAATCTTCAATTGATTCAATTACATCGATCTCAATTGGCGGAAATGATGGGGGAAAAGGGAGGCGCTGATCAGTAATCTCGTTACAAAGAGACGAGTAATCGGCTTTTCGCAAAGTGAACGCGAAGGCCGAACACAAACGTCTCGCGACGTAGTAGTTTGTTCCGAATGTTTTAACGTCATCCTATATATAGCTTTTCACGGTTTTATCTTGAACACCCGTCGTGCTCACACACACGTAAGCGCCTCGTCTGTATTAAGTAAGGAATCTTTTCCGTCGTCTCTAATATCATGAACGGAAACACCCATACCCGATAAAATTCTACAGTTTTCGGTATAATTCGACTCGTTTGACCGATAAATGCTCGCTGTTTCTTATCGCCATAAGACGTTTCTTTTCTGGACACATATTTTTTGTAAAAGATGACAGACAACAATTTAGCACGCGTGCAATTTCAATAAAACATAAACGTAGCTAATGTTTTTTTTGTTGCTTTTCTCTTGTCGCATATTTTAAAGCGGATAGATCAAAAGACGTTTTTACTTCGTATTTTTTTTTGTTTCGTATCAAAGAAATGGTCTAATTTTTAAAGATATTATTTCCGCTGAATATTTTTGTGTTTTGAATTGCGTGTGAAACTGCGTGACTTTTACAAAATTTTGTAAAATTCGAAGATTCGCTTCATTCCTTTGGTGAAGGAATAATTTATTGTTTTACTGGGCCCCGTGAGATAGAAAACGTGAAGACGGTCGCGCTTCAAACCCGTTACAATTCACTCTGTGGAATGCATTCCACAGAGTGCATTGTAAAATAAAAGGAATGGGAATAAAGACCGCGTGGTAAAGCGGCAACGTTGCTTCATATACCCGGTGTTGGAAACGTAATCTTCCGTTGCGTTGTTAAAGCGAACGAACAAGAACTTCGTCAGGATGGGAGAGAACGATTTATCAAATATGCATACGTATGTGTTTTAGAAATTATCTTTCGTTGAGTTGTGAAATGGATCAAAGCCTGCGAAATAGCCTGTTCGAATTGGTTTATCGCACAAATAGACTGTGTTCCGCGAATTTGGCTATTTCACTGAAAGAGATGACGTATTCTTTTTTACAACTACACAATTAACAATCGCATGATGATTTCAGTTTCTAAAATGGCGTCACCAAGCGAATCGACCTTCGTGACTTAAATATTAGCATATCCGAGTGAAAAAAAAAAAACCAAAAAAAAACATTTTGAGTATGCTTCAACTAGATCTCTACGTAAAATTGTTTAATTAATATTATTATAGTTTCTTTCTCTCTCTCTCAAAAATATATATGTTAAGAGAGAGCTATTATTGTTTAAAATAATTTCGATTGAGACTGCCTATCGACGATATTCTGCCAGTATTGAAAATTTATATTTCACGTTGAATGTTTTATAAATTACTAAGTTGTTTTATAGATTTTTTTAGTACTGGCAATGAACATTCGGGCTATAACCTTGTTTATGCTTTTTTTTCGAAATTTCCTCATTCATTTTTTTAAATTAATTTTGCTCGTATTTTTGATTTTATACATAATGTTTAATATTTTATATGGGGTCATTTTAATTAGCATTTCTATTACCTTCAGCTTTAGTCCGTATTTTGTAGATACTTTTTTAACGTTGGCCTCATCTCATGAAAAAACGACGTCTGACTGATGATGAGCGACTCAAAACTTAAGTAATTATGTTCTTCAACTTGACGCATGCGTTGTAGAAAGGCGAGTAGAATTGACACAGGCAAGAATTTGTGAAAAGAATAATAATCTAAAAAACGGTTTAGCCACTTTAAAATCGAAATAGCAACTGCGATTGATTACTTCACTTGCAGTCTATTTATATAAATTGCAAACAGATTTTATTTGACGCTAAGAATGAGCGTAAACATCGACATGAAAAGACAACCTTAACGTTCTGTGCAGGATCTAATAGATTTTAGTTGGAGCAAGTTTATACTGAGTTCAATAAGAGAAGAGAATCAGTCTGCACATAGGGGAAGAAAAGCAGAAAAAGTCGAAATAGCGTTGCGCGCAAAATTAACAGGATATTTGCTAGCAGCCAATGGCTGTGGAGTAGAGGGGCTTTCTAGTAAGGAAGATGTGCGAAACGAACGAGTTTTCGTTCATCCGATTTCTCTTCTCTTTTTGAATCCAATATAAATAAGCGCAAACTGGAAGTTTTTATCTACTTCGATTTTTTTTTTTATCAATAGTCTTTGCACATGGTTCTAATCATGGCCGAGCCAAGTGTGGTTTCTTCAGGTGCGTGTAAATAAAATTTCTAAACTTTTTCTTTCAAAAATTACTTGTTGGACACAATTTTGCCATTAAAATTCTTGTAATTTAAGTGATCTGCCATAATAGTTCTCACCTGATGACTATCATTAGGTTTGTTTTATTTTCCTGCACCAGTTCACAGTCTATCTTTTTTTATCCATATTAGAAGAAAATATGGGTGAAATACTTAAGAATATTTTTACTACTTAATTTTTTTATTCCACTATTGAATGTTGAAAAATCTGCGCGAGGTCCGGGATTTGACTTCTGGCTAAGCTATATCTTTTTCGCAGTTTTAACATGTTATATGCCGCGCCAATTATATTATTATTAATTTGCCCAAAATGCCGGAACAAATTTTTTGTTATGCAATGCATATTATAGTAAAATATTATATGCAAAAGTTAAGTTGAACTATATTATCATATTTTACGCATTTATTTTGCTATAGATCATCGGTAACGAAGTGCGATAGAAGATGTTTTTTTGGTTCGTTTTAAAAGCCAATCATCAGTGATTCTCATGACATTTAACGTGTTAAGTTCCACAGGGAAAGGGGATAAATTATTTCACTTATATATGATGCGAACCAAGCATCCTAGTGAATTTTTAATTTATTTCAAATTATTAAGTGTATTAATTTACACGTTTAAAATAAAAAAATATTTTGCACAAATATCAAACATTTGAACACATGTGAACTAGATGATCGTGCAAAATAAATCTTTCTAAAATAGCGAAATTCCAATATGAGATCTCCGAGTTATATCATCAATAGTTATCTTACCAAGAAGCCAATCAATGTATATTTTATATTTTTTTGGCTAGGATATAAAGAAAATAGAAAAAAATAAACAGAAATTAGAAAGTAAGTTATTTAATAAGTCATTTATTTTACAACAGGTTTTTAAAAATCAAGTAATATTGTTTTCTTTTTGTTTTTTTTATTTTTTATTTATAGATCAAGGAAGTATTCACGAGAGTAAAAGGAAGAATTTTACATCTGCCACCAAAATGACGACTATCGAACGGTTTATTGTTCCTCCGAATTTCTTAAGAAAATCGCAGTCGCCGATAACATTTTTCCAAGAACCAGACGAACCTGACAACAATATCGACTATAGATGTGAGTCTTCCCGATTAGAGAGCTTTAAAGATTGGCCGTGTCCGTGGATGAAACCAGAAAGATTAGCGACAGCTGGATTTTACTACACGGGAAAAGAGGATAACGTCAAATGTTTCGAATGTGACGTAGAAATAAGTAAATGGGAAACTAATGACAACCCAATGGTTGATCACCAACGTTGGTCAAGAAGATGTAGATTTGTGAATAATTTACCTTGCGGGAACGTTCCGATCGGTGTAGATCCCAGTACTATTCCAACTCCTTCGCCGAAAGAAGTTGATGTGTGCGGACCGTATCGTTTTATGCCCTTTTCCAGTCCGGAAGACGAAATCGAGAACGACGTGATGTTAAATTTGTATAATTTCTCTGGAACACCGTCAAAACCAAAACATCCACAATTTGCCAGCTACGAATCTAGAGTTCGTACATTTGAATCGTGGCCCAAGTCACTAAAACAATCTAAACAAGACCTAGCAAATGCTGGCTTTTATTATACAGGAATAGGGGACCAAACGCTGTGCTATTACTGTGGAGGAGGGTTAAGGGACTGGGATCCTGAAGACATTCCTTGGGAACAGCATGCGAAATGGTTTGAATACTGTCCTTATTTGATCGCCTGCAAGGGAAGAGATTATATAAGCAAAGTCACTGGCAGAACATATTTTACAATGGTAAATATATTTAATATGTTTTTAAGTATATTTAATAATGTGTTTCTTTGAATTTGTGAACAATCTTACGGTTGACTCGCAAACAGCACAGAAAGACCAAAAGACATTTTAAAGATAATGTTTAAAACGATCTTTTTGAATCTTTTTCCTTGATATTATGTTACGTAATTATATTAGTCAATAATTTTGCTTTCAGGACAACCAAAACAAATCGTCCGCGGAAGACGATGAATCACATAAATCAGATGATAAATCCGAGAAAGCTGACGAAGACGAGGGTATCGCTAGTGGAAGCTCTTCGCAAAAGTCTGATACCGATGTTGAAAGCATATCGTCGGGTTCATCTGACGGATCCATGGATAAAAAACCTAATCCATCGTACAATGAAAATCTAGGCGACTACGCAAGAATGTGTAAAATTTGCTATCTCAGAGAATTACGAACGGTATTCATTCCTTGCGGGCATTTGCTGGCGTGTGCGGAATGCGCACAAAATATGAAAATATGCGGAGTGTGTCGTAAGCCCGTGAAAGTTACTGTACAGGCATATATTCCATAGTGTCCTTAACATGTAATAAATCATCCACCGCATCTACTACATTTTCTACTCATCATTATTAAAGACTGATAGCAATCACTTAGTGACCTGACTCGTGTAACTGATGCGCAGGTACAATCTATATACCGTTTACTTTTTTGGTCGAAAGAATTTATAGTCGTCTTTCTTGAATCAGAAAAATATATATCTTTCTGTACGACACAATGAATGTACTTCATAATCTTTTACACGCAGAGTAGTATTTATATTTTGCGAAATATGGATATCTATGAATCTGTGTGTATATACAATACACCATACAAATAGATATATAATCACTATTCATGAAAATTTGTCTATACATAAAACGTATGACATATCAAGAATTGCCAAAGTTTAATTGTTAAATAATGCACGTGCAAATAAAGTAAAAAGAAGTTAGTAGATTGTGCCTGCAATAGAATGTTGCTATTTAAATATTTCTGATTTTGATATAAGATCAAAGTGTCGCGCTACAAATCCTTTAAAGTTTTGTTCTAAGAGCAGAATTATTCTCTCAATAATAGCGCAAGTTAAACCGCAATCTTCATTTATCCGATGTATTTATTTGTTGAAAAGGAAAATGACAAATATGAGCAGAACTGAACGACCACAAATAGCAACATGAATTACATGAAGTCTAGTCATATAAATGAAAAAGCGGTCATAAATTAGAGCACGGAAAAAATCACTTGTCAATAAAATCGCACGAGTATCCGAGAATTTTTTCTAAGTTCTAATAATTAATTGAAAGATAGTTTGTGTAAAAAACCATCAAATATTTGGTATTTGCGATTCTCAAACATGTAGAAAGGAAAAAGAAAACGATTTTTCCCACACGACGTTAATACGTAATATTTCTATCAATATGTATTTGCTTTTATGTGTATAATGAAATTATTTCGATCTTCCTGCATAAGATCACTCTAAGACTGCATTTGTTTAATACATTTTTTTGCTAAAAGTATTTATCTTTGTTGCTTAAATGAAAACACATAAAATGGCCGCGTTCGAAGAGTCGTTTGTGTATCTTGAAACTTAACCAGGTTTTTAAACTCAACGCTTAGTAAGCGTTTTGTGCCTATGATTGGCATATATAATTTTACATCTGCAATAGATCTAAAGGAATAGGCCAATAACCACAAAACGACGTCTCAACTTGAAATTATTTATTAAATGCAGCCATTGCATTTGTCATAAGATAACTTTATGGAGTATGAAATTTCATTATACCGTAAACGCAAATAAATAACTCTGGAACTTCTTGTTTATAAATGTAAAATACATGTAACACTACAATTTAATTGTAATATTCAATATATTTGTAAAGAAAGAAAGAGCACATCCACAGGGTACCTGTCAATAAAATCAATTAATGTTGTTGAAGAAAGTCTAAATAAGACAGTTTTCCGTTTTAAAGCTCTTGACCTTGCAATAAATTGTAATGTGAGGTTATAATTATTTGTAAGATTTACATTTGTCTCTTTCTAAGAGACACGACATGATATATGTATTTAACAAACACGATGTATAGAATTTGTAATACAAACATGTCGAAAAAAGTAGACAGTTCAACAAATTTCATTAAGAAAATTTTCTCTGTTAAGAGAGAAAAACAAACATTTAATAATTCAATAATCGAGAAATTGATATTTAGTATAAAGCACATTGACCAATACTTGTGAATTATGTAGTGGTGTTTCTAAAAATCACGTGGGTGATAAACTTGCATGAACAATCTCGAACTGTGTCATTTTTGTAAAACACAACAAAATTAATTTATTGAAATTAATTGCAAAAAAGGAGAGAGATGCGGTTTTATTTCTCTCTGGGAATCAAAAGTTTCCGTATATGTATAAATAATATTTAACTTGTGTACATTCAGAAAGGATTCGATACAAAATCTTTCTCTGATTTTATGTATATCACGTGTGCAAATAACGTCGCATTAATGTGTATTACATGTTCTATTATATGCGTTCATATATATATATATATTTAATTTAGTCTGCTTTTTTCTTGCACATTTCTTTGTCTGTATATATTAAGTATGTAAACAAATTATAGCCTTCCAAAAGTTTTTCTTGATTTCCACAGTCTTGAGAATGTGAGGCAAAGATTATTTTGCAAAATCCAAAGTGTACAATTATAATTATGCACTTCTCTGGTGTGTGTACGAATTCATATTGTTATAGACTACGAATAATAAATAAAACAACCTTTATATTTTATAAGCTAGAGAGTTTTGTTGTAACAGATATCTGTCAACATGTGTGTATATATATGTTCTACTTTATATCGTAACGAAAACATGTGGAATCAGGAAATATAACATATATATGTGATGTGTGTTCTCAAAAATAACTGAATAAAATATATCTTACATTATGAAATCGTTTTTTAATGGAATTTTCCCATATCAATCATCTTTTTTTCATCAGAAATTATTGTATTTCCCTATTGATGCGGAGATCTTTGCGTATGATAAATTTCTATATTTCACTTGTAAGTTGCACACACAAATACATACATGTACATACTTACGTCAAATAACTTCGTAATAATAATACTGTACAGAAAATAGCATAAATGTAATTCATTACACTAAAAAATGAAAAGTAAGATAATTTCGTAATAATAACGTTGTACAGAAAACACTGATACAATATGTAATTCATTGCACTTGGTGATTGTAATAAAAAAGTACAAGTTTAAAGAAAAGTGTTGGTTTTTCTCTTATTTTACACACCAATCTAAAAATCTATATGTGTCCGCTTATAAATTTAAAAGATGATACGATAAGACAACGTTTAATGTTAATGTTTTACAAAAATAAATAGGTACGTCACTGAAATAAACAGCAATAATGTTTTACTAAAAAAAAAATATAATGCTCAAAATGCTTTATATCTAGAATTACACCTAAGATAAAAGATAAGAACAATGCGATGATAAGATCGGTCACATTGAGAATCTAAAACGTTGTTTTCTTTCTTGAAGAAACAACGGTGAGATACGCAATCTTGATCAATCAATATTACAAGACTCTTTAAAAGTAAAGTCTTTAGATATGAATATTTTTAGCGTAATATAAATTTTGAGATAACGTAACACGCATATGCAAACACTTGAAACTAAAACAAGACAAACATATGTGTATATACACACTAAAGATATACGGGCATAGATCTGAATAATAAATAATACAAGTGGCAGAAAATGGACTTTGTTATAGTACGACTTTATTAGATGCCATTAAGATTCTTGTTATATAAACACTGTAATATATTTCTTGATACTTACATCGCGGCGAACGTAATGTAACTTTATTACAGAAAGCCATAGTTTAAAATTCGAACGTATACAAAATTAAATAAACTATATATATACATTACAACCTTCTTCGTGAAAATTTTTTAAATTCTCTTGAATGAATGATACACATTTAATTATGCTCTATATATGTGTGTGTGCCGAAAGTATACCTGTTTCTGATTGTTACTTTCGGCGAAAATCCTTTGGAGAACTCTTGAAAGCAATGTTTTTGTAAAATATATATATTTCTTTTATATACTCTTTAAATGTCTTTCAGACTTGTGTCGAGAGTCGCATGTCACCGAGTTTTCTTTTCTTCACAAACACGGTAACACGCAACGCATTTTAATTTTTTTTTTTTTTTTTTGTGAATTCGTAAAGTACTTTTTGTATGTGTGTGTGTGTGTTATTTAAGCGATACAATTCGCGCTAAACAAGTATTTATATAAGTATTATGTAACTATTAATTCAAAGCGGTGGATGTTAAGACTGCGACTCCTCTTTCGTAGAAACTGTGCGGTTCTTGACTAGGAGCGATATTCAAATCGACAGTAAATAGCAGCTCGGTACGAGTGCTGTTCAAATAAACTGGTAAGGACAATTTGTTCTTTCGGATATCCTCCGTGGATGATCGTATCCACCTCAGCATGGTGACCGGTAAATCGGTCATGATGGTTGAGGTCAGATACAACTGATTATCCTTACATTGCGCACCTTGCAACTTCAAGCCAGTAACGGCAAAAGAGCAATCGTCCGTGGCGATGTTGTCGCCGTCGCCGATAGTTACATTTAATTGCAATTCCTCGAGCGACCAGCTGTTAGCCTGCGCGATGCATTGCCTAGTTGCGGTAATATAAGCCTCAGGATTCAGCAAACCTCCGAGCCAGACGGGGAAACTCTGCAATCATTGATAAATTTAGAACGAGTTAAATATATATATATATATATATAAACCAATTCAAGAAAATCCAATGATAAAATATCCTGAACAATAGCCTAAAACTAAAACAATTCGAAAAAATTAAACCTTTATCTCCTTCGCTCCACCTTGAGAGACTAAACGAGAGACTTCTTGTAGTTGGGAGACTCTGTGACTGAAGTCAGTGATCCATTGTATAACCGTACAACCTCTTGGCACAGTGTATCTCCTCCAACCACCGGGTAATATACCTTTCACCAATTCGGACAGCATTGTTCGATGATAATTAGTTTGTTTCTTCTCGCCCTGTCAGAAATATGCAAAATGCAATTATCCCAAAGAACATTAGCATTATTTAAAAAAAAAAAAAAAAATGAAATGCTCACTTGACAAATCAACACGACGTCCTCCAAATCGTGAATAACATCCTGAAGCAATTTCGCTCCGCTGTTGACTTCTCTCTCGAAGTATCTGTACAACGGATCTTTGATATTTTCGACCGTTCTTTTCAAGGTCGGCAAGTTCTTTGGAAGTAACTGCAACCAAGTGGAAGCCGAATTGTGCAGAGTCCTCATCCAAGAAGGCCGGCCGTCCGCTTCGGCTTCTCTTGGTGTATCCAAAGATTCCTCATTCGAGTACGCCAGCTCGTCCTCGTCTTCCAACTGTTGCATCTTGAGGAGCTTGGAAACCAAATCGGTTCCTCTCGTAGTTAGAAGCACTTTTTCCGCGTTGTTCGGCAGACCGAGCCAGGAAGGTGTCTGTCTGTCGGAGAGAGCCTCGATCCATTTCAAGAAATGGTCACGTCTAGTACCGTCCGGCATCGTGATGTGTCTTTGATTACCCTGCAGTCCATCGATATTGGCGACCAGGGCAAAATCAGCTTCGAACGAACGTGGTGTGAAGAGTTTGCGCAGGAAAGAAGCCAGAAGACGTTGATCGAAATCATTGTCGATTTTGCCGCCGTAGATGCATTGAGACAGAAGAGTCACCAGTGCGTCCCACGGTACTTTCTCAGGTGGTAGATTCGTTCTGCCCATAGCCGTGGTTTCGATCCATGTGTCCAGAGTGTCACAAGCGACTCTCAGGTCGCTTTCGTTGAACTCGTAGTGTTTCGCCCAACCCAGCGGCGCGTAGCGCAACCGTTCCTGAACGATCGCGTGGAACCACGCTAGAAGGAAGTAGAGACGAGCCCGTTCGTTGGGCGCTCGCATCATTCTCGACGCGGGCACGGTACTGAACGTACGTAGCAAGTTCGCGCGTATACCGGGAGGCGGTTCGAACACAAAGATCCTACCAGCTCTCAACAAATTCACCGGTACCTTGGGATTAATCTCCATCGTTAAGAATAATCGGAAGCTAGTGTGCGGCTGAAGACTGTGCAGTTTCTTTTCTAACTGCACCAACCATTGCGGTGCGAGATGTACGTTCTTCAACAGCACCCATCTGCCAGCTTTCACAGCCATGTTTATAGCCCGGTCGGCTTGATTGAATCCCTCCGCAGATCCGATTGCGATGCTGGCTATTTGCTTGCCCAATTCCGCAGCCAGATCGTCCACTCGACCCGACGCATCGAAACCTGGCACGGAGCACAATAAAGCGGGAACAGTCGCTTTCAGTTCATTCTCCACGACGGACGCGAAGTCGAGTTCAGCTTCGGCGGCCGGCATGAAGGAGTCGCCAAAAGTGGAGGCTACGACGAGAGACGCAGCCGCGATTACGCGATCTGGTCTGAAAGCTTGTATTATCAACAACTGATGCATTGCCGTGCCCGTAGGCGAAAGCGGTTTTTCCTCATCCCAGAGCTTTGGCACGCACGTCTCGGGAGTGGGCGATTGCAACCACGCACCAAATTCTGGATTCTCGTGAATCTTCTCCGCAAGTTTCTTGAAGGCGGGAAGTCTTATGCTCAAGCGCATCATCGCCTCTTGCTGTTCCGAGCTGAGATGTGGAACCGGCGGTGCGCGAATGTTCAGCACGCCTTCCTTACCGCGCAGGAAGAACGTAAACTCGCTGTCGTAAGTGGATTCCGTCGGAATACCCTTCAGATGAATACGACATAGCAAGAGAGCGAACGTCAATCTGTCTGTGTGCAGCATTCCGCGTGCGACTCGCTCGTAACAAACGGAGAACAGATCGCGCGTGATGAGCATGAGCCGCTGACTGTAATCCGACATGCCGGACAGCTTTGGATTTTGCGACAGTACGGACGTGAAAATGTCCAGGAACATCTTCAACGAATACTGATACAAAAAGTGAACCTGATTGAGACTGTCCATGGTGAAATACATGTTAGAACATGCCTGAGATAAAGGCATGTACTGCTGGGAGACTGTCTCAATCTCGGCTATAACCTTATCCGTTTCCTCAACCTTCTTACTGATGTCGGCAGCCTCTTGTTTCAAAGTTTCGAGAGTGGTGATTACGGAATCATCGTCGAGAATTTTGCCCTTGGCGTCGTTTAGCGCTTGCAACAGAGATTTCTCGAGTTGCCGCAATCTCAGATGGAACTCGCCTTGAAGCTTAAGCAGGTCGGATCTCTTCTCGTCGATGTCCGGACGTTCGGACTTCAGCACTTGATTCAAGCACTGGCTTTGCAAAGAACTTCTGGTGACGGTGAAATTGACGAACGTCACACGCGAGCAGATGTCCGGCGGGAATTCTACCGTGGGGTCTCTCGTCGACAGGAATATGACAAAGGACGGCGAAAGATCTATGTCCTGATCGCCCAGTGTGATCAGCACGCGTCCTCCCGTTCGTCTTAGTTCTCGATTCAGCACAGGATTCAGTATAGGATCGTAATTCTCTACATCCTGAACCAATAAAGGATTACCAAAGCGTAGAGCGCTCTCGAGATTCTTCCTGAACGAATCGTCCAAAAAGCTGGTCTTCGTGATCTTTCTGTCTTTGAATTCATTCATGATAAATTCCGTTGCCTGACCGGATGGATCGATGATCAGCGGATATCTGTTGAAGCGTTTTAACATAATCGCATTTTCGGTACACAAATCGTCAGTTGGCAACGCGTTTGCCTGCCATCTCAAACGTTCGTCTGGATTAGACAGATATTCCGTTCTCGCGATATCTGGTCTAAATTGCAAATTGGCGTGTTGCAGATGTTGGCACCATGTAGTGAATAGGTTTTGGCGATACTGAAGCAAAATAATATCAAAAGTATGATTAGAAACGGATCTATCGCACCAACGAAATGTTCGTCAGCAAAATGCTAGGAGAAGAAACTGCAACTTACATGTTGATCAAAATATCCAGCGTAAGCTAGGAAAGCGGAAGATAACAGAACATCTCCGATTATCGTGGACATCTGGCTCTTAAACGTCTCGCTCGTTGCTTCCCATCTCTCCCTCTCTATGACCAAAGATTTCAATAAAGCGATCGATCTGTCGACCTTGGCTTGCACGCTTTCCAGATCGGCTTTTATGGCTTGAGCTTGCGAGATAAGTTGGGCGTACTCCTCCTTATACGACGCTATACTCAGTTCTAATTGTGCGATCAAGTTCTTCACTTCTTCTCCTTTCAGTTTATTAGTTTCCGCTTGTCGTTCCAGAGAATAAAGTTCATCGCGTAGCGGTTCGACTCGCTTCAACATGTCGGCGTACTCGATCTGAAAATACATTTGTCTCTTAAGAGATTTTTCCTTTAACAGATTTGTCTGTACGATGTGTACAATTTTTCATGTTCATCAAACTTACTTGCGCTATGGCCCATTTCACCATAGGACCGCACGCCAGACTGGCGCGATTTACTTTTTCGAAGTTGTAATCGGGATTGCTCAGATAGCGGCTCTTCATTTTTTCTCTCACCTCATCGCTGAATAAAAATTTTTATTATTCGTTTGAAATTAATATCTTATTGCCTGATATAAATAATACAAATATTATTTATTTATTATATAATTATTTATTATACAATGTTAATGTTTCATTAGAACATTTGATTTATGCAGACACATCGTTATTGTCAACGGAATTTAGATTCACTTATTAGTGCAAATTTTGTCGTTGTTAACATGCAATAAAAATAGTACAGTTATGCAATTAACACTTGTTGACTTGTTAAAACTTGCATTTATGTCGTTTGAAAGCGGTGTAGAAGTGCTTGTTAAATCTAATAAAATGCAAAAAATTGTTTTTTTACCAAGAGAGAAACTTACTTATACACTTGATTTAAGAGAAAAATCTATTATTTAAAAACACACTTTTTTTTTTTTTAATTTTCAAAAACTGAAAATAACCATTGGATAAGAAAACAAATATTGGATTCATGCTTACGTAATGTCCTCGGTACTGAAATTCGAGACAATGGTATTGATAAAATTGTCTCTCATGATGACTGCGCGAATCGATTTCCAGTCGCTGGCGTTTTCGCCGAGCAACAAGCAAATAGACTCCAACGCGAGCTTCACGACCGCCGGTGGGTTCGCCATGGAGCGAACCTCGACTAAATGTTGTTTCTTTATCGATTTCACCGCTGTACGAAAAATGAAAGAGTATTATATAGCAGGATGGGAGGAAGGAAAATAGTGTGTGCGGGCATTAGATGAACAACAAACATTTAAAGTTACGCGAAGAAGAAGACATCGAAGTTGCGAAAGCCTTCCTGTAGTTAAGTTTTTTTTAGAGTTAAAATTTCGAGAGAGGCAACATATATGTGTGAGTAACTTGTATACGTATAACATTGTATGTACACAAATTTTTTTTATGTTTCAGTTTTGTGAGTACGCTGAAAGTATCAACGTTAAAAGAGGAACACATATATCAAGCTGTTACAAGATAATTTGTATTTTCGTATTAGAATCCCAGGCGAGCGTCGAACAAACCGACCCGACATATTGTTCCCTTACGTGATGTTCTCCGTGTTGAAGTTGACGATAGTTGGAATGAAGCTGTCCTTCATTATAGTCGCGCGAATCTGTTTCCAATCGGCAGCGTTCTCTTCGAGTAACAGGCATATAGATTCTAACGCCAGCTTTACGACGGCGGGTGGATTCGCCATTGAGCGAATTTCGACGAGATGCTGCCGTTTAATCGCCTTCACGGCTGTACTCATTGCAGATATTTCAATGCGACATTATACCCGAGTAAATCGCGAGATCATCAAGCAAAAATAACACAGCGTAAATTCACGTACAAAATGCTGCCTCCGTGTTGTTTTTTCTTTAATGTTCTCAATAATAATGCAACAATTCTATTAAACGTAATTCGATACTAACGATATTGTAATTTTCCAAATATTCATCGAGAAACTCGTGTAACAACGAAGAATACAGTTGAATATACATACCATTTTGAGCATCAATAACAGCTGGTTCGACTAAAGCGAGATCGGCCATGACATCGTCTCTCTTCTGATTAATAGCCACTGTTTGAATAGCCAACTGCTGCTGGATTTCTTGACTTTGTACCTTCTTCTTCTCTGCTTCCTGCTGGTCTTTAACCATTTGTCTCAATTTTGCATTGGCAGCTTCATTCTTAGCTTGCAGTTCCTAAGACAAAAAGAATAATATGTAGATACGCAAAGTTCTCTGTACATACCGACAGATTTGAGCTTGTCTTACTTGTGATTTAACAGCTAAACTCTTCTGCATCTCCTCCACTTGTTCCACAGTTTCAGCAATTTTACTTAAACCGACATTCAGATGCAACTGCTGTTCCTCCAAGTCGCTTCTCTTTTCCTGATACAGTTTAACGAAGTGATTGATAAAATCTAGGTAATGGCGCGGTGTAATCGCCATAGTTCTGGCGCCTCTCTTGGCCAGTCGCGTGTTCGCCTTGTGTAAGGTTTGATGAACGTAAACGCACGCATTTATAACGGCATCTCTATGCGACGGTTGCGACGGAATAAGGGAGCACACGGATGGGAAGAAATCCGGACACTTCCACATCGGTTTCTCCAGATCCACGCGATTAGTGAACTCCTTGCCGACCTGGAACAACGCGTTGTCCGACCAATCACCGAACCAATTCAGCACGCATCTATTGAATAATGCAGGCGACGTCGCCGCGCGATCTTTCAGGCCGTCCGTGCTGGGATTCATCGTGAACACCACGTGCAGATTCTTCATAACTTGACCGGTGAACCATTTGTAAAGCTCCTCGTTGGAGTCCAGCATTAGGCCTTCTCGTTGAGCACCTTCCTTACATTGCGTCATTAACGTTGTATACTCGTCACCCTCAAATAATCCAGGCACTTCTCCGTTGGCAAGCAACGTGTTCATACGCTCGAGGAAACCGGAATCCAACACATTAGACTCGTCGAGAATGAAAGCTATTTTCTCGTCTTTGCAACCGGATCGCCTCAACACTTGTCGTAAATCATCATCGAAATTTTCACCAGTGTACTTGTTGTGAACCTTTCAAAGATATTAATTAAAAATAGAAAAACAAAACGTTCGACGAAACATGCGTCATGAAGTTTACAATCAAGGCAAAGTAACATAAAAATACCTTAATTTGGAAGATAGACAAGCCATTCATCCATGCAACAAATCGCGACAGAGTTGTCTTTCCAGCGCCAGAGACACCAATGAGCAACAAGTGTCCCTGAGGCTGTCGGAAAATTCTGTCAATGCGAAGAACATGTTCAAGAACCTCGTCGAAGAGTACCAATGGCACGTCCAATTCTTCCTCGTAGAATACTTTTAATCTCGCCCGAACGTAATCTCTCAATTCCTCTCTGTTCACAGGCACGTAATCCTTTGACAACCAGTTGCTGTACAAGATCGGTCTTGCCAGCGCTTTCTCTCTGTCGACCGACATGAAATGTTTCAGAGCTACAGTGTCTATGTTCTTGTTCGTCCACGCTCTTTCGGATTCCTCCACCAATCTGTCTTGGAACAATCGAAGAGCTTCGTGAGCCCACAAACGCACCAGACCTTCCACGGAGAGATTGTCGAGCGGTCTGATGGCTTCGCAAATGCCGCGTACCCAGCGTGTCATTTCACGCGGTGAATACACATAGTGCGGTTGCATATCCTGAGTAAATCTCTCCTGTGAGGCCAGATAAAACTCCACCATCGCGTTTGTCAAGGGTTCGGCGTAACCCCTCAGATTGGGTGTTAATCTGTAATTTTGTAAAAACAAAAATTTGTAGCCCACACTACGTATCAGTAATAAAAAAAAAAAAATACAAACACATTTTTATATCTTGATCTTTACCTGAGCATGGCACGCGTGAATGTACCGTAAATCTGTTTTAGAGAAGTTTCTCCAGGATAATCGACATAAATGACAGGCACATGTCGCAGGAATCTGTGACTGAGAGGTTTCCTGCCGGGATCTGTAGGTGGATTACAAGCACCCACAAACTGAATCCTCTCCAGAGTGACCCAAGCCTGATCGCTGGTTCTGTAAAAGCCTTTATGCTCGACCAATTGTCTCAGGAAGGATATCACACGTTGCGTCCCGTAATTATCCATATCGGGTAAATTGATCTCGTCGCAGAACAAAACTAGCCATTTGCCTAACTGTACGGGCGAGAGTACGACGCCGTTAGGTGTTTTGCGATATTCGCAGTAATGATCGAAAGTTTTAAGCAACAATTCAGGTGTTGTGGCGGATGAGAAATTAAGTCCGACAACTTCCATGTCTGGTAACGCTCGCAAAGCAGAGAACAGTGTCATCGTCTTACCGGAACCGGGTGGTCCGCACAGTACTGCAAAGTTTTAAATAAATAAGTTTTAATATGATTTAGTAAATAATATCGCACACACACACACATGATTCACACACTCACCCAATGGCTTATGTTCAGCTAACCAAGTATACAACAAACTCTCGTGTCGCACGGTATCTAAAGTTGGCACAACAATATCTGGACTAGCTACTTTGTGAGTTTCTACTTCGATTTGAGGAACCTTGTTGCTCCAAGGTAACCATTCTCCGTGTATGTTCACTTCAAAGTCTATAATTGGTATATTATTTTGAGAGGGTAACGGCACAGTCGTGATAGATCTAATAAAGTCACCCAAGTCAGATCTAACTTTTAATTTCGCGTCTCCTGCAAAGCTCCATAACAGAGCGTAGACCAAGCACTTGGGCATGTAACGTTCCAATTGCTCGCTCGGCAAAGGAAAATCAATATGGGAGTGATTGTATTGCAGAACATTGCGAACGGCTTGATTCAACATAGAGAACAGAGAACTGAGAGCACGCAGACGCGTGAAATCCATTATGTGTTCCTGCTTCATGGCGTACTCCAAGCATCTTACTACTAAACCGTCGGGCGCGAAGTAACTCTGCATGATGCTGGCGACTTCTCTCTGCACCGACAACGCCGGTGACAAAGTATCCTCTTTCTCAGTGGCTTTCTTGCCGAGATGATCTTCTTCGCCATCTTCCAGCGGAATGTTTCGTAGTCGTAGCATATAATTCTCAAATATCATTTCCGTCGACAGCACATCCTCCGAGAACCAAACCATACCGCAACGGGACACGGTAGCTAAGGTGGCGTATTTCAAATCCTGCACTTCGAACATGACTCTAACGTTCGGCGGTAAACTCAAACGTTCGCCATTAGGCAAAGTAAGAAGCTTGTTGTCGTCCAACACCGAGTTCAAATTCTCGACCCATTCCGGATCGACGTCTCCGTCAAATATGATCCATTGCCTCTTGTTGATCTCACCTCGGACATTGTCGATTATCTTTCTGAGTATGTGTGTGAACAGACCGTCCGTCCATTCGCGCGTATTTGGATCTAATACGCCGTACAGTGTCTCCTTGCTGATCGCTTTGGGGTCGATCACGTGGGCGACACCTTCCACGCCTTCGAATCGCTCCAGCGCTTTGAGCAGCACTTTCCACGCCAAGGTTTTACCGGATCCGCTCGGGCCGACCATCATTAATCCGTGATTTAAGTTACAAATTTGGTACAATTGAAGCACCTAAAGAAAAATATATAAAATATATAAAATATATAAAATATATAAAAAATGTAAACAAATAGAAAAGCAAATATAACGACATAACAACCACAGACACATAATTATAATCAATCACTCTCACCTTTTCTACCCATGTTTCACCAACAGATTCCTTTGCATGCATAAACAATATGAAAATCAAGTCTTAAAGCATTGTGTGATATGTGCGTTAAAAATATGAATTGCATGTACTCTTTATACAAAATTTAACATTTTTATAATTCATATTTTATCAATGTGTAAATTATTATCAATGTGTAAATGTGTGTATTATCAATGTGTACATTATTAGTATCTCATATACATGTTATATAGAGCGAATATATTGCAAGTCTTGTTAAAAAAAAAAAAAACTATTTATTACCTTTTCTTGCCAGGCACCGCCTTGTTCATCTCCTTCGCCACATACTAGATATTCCTCTGCGCATACTTTCCTGATTTGGTCTTTCAATCCTGGAACAAAGTGCGTGTATATACGTGAAAATGTGATCTGCGTGAGGTGTTTATGAATTTTTATTTATACGCTTTTATTATTAGAACAGTTACCTTTCATTTCCGCGCGAGTGTAATTCACGTTAGGGAATACGTCGCTCAGCAAACTGAACAGTAACGGAATGTCCTCAGCAACCAATTTGGGAACCATTGTTTCGCATACGGATTGAATAAGTATCTCTTGCTCGGGCAGATTTTCAGCGATCGAGGCTTCGTCGATGTTGGTCTCGCCACGACTTTGCATGCCTTCTTTAATCTTTTGTATGCGATCACGTTTCACGTTTCCGGCTGAGATCAGCACGGATTTAAGCGCACGCAATCCGAAATCGTAATGGGATTGATTGGAGAGTTGTTCGTCACAGAGTCTGTAAGAGGAAATTCAGAATTGATCGATGCGAGAAATCTTTGTTGCATAAAATATTACTAAACTAAAATACGCACTTGAAGAACGGAACGATCTTGCACGCCAATTTCTCCGCGGATCGGAAACCTTGACTGAAAAGCATCACTTCGGCAATCAGTTGTCGGTCAGGTGTGGTCATAGCAAGCGACCTGAAGAGCTTCTTCAGATTGTCAGGCAGATTCGAACGTCCGGCATATCCGGGATTCATAGTAATGAATATTGCCATATCCGTGGAAACGTTGACTTGTTTTCCAACCAATTCGACACAGAGTGTTCCTTCTTTTTTACCTTCCATTTGGCTTTTGAGAGCTTCCTGAATCGTTTGCACTTGCTGAGAGACGGCAGATAACATGCGCTCTTCCAAACGATTGAACTCGTCGAAGCAACCCCATGCGCCCACTTGACAAAGACCGACAAATATGCGACCCATAGCCTGCGAGAAGTAACGATATATCGTAAAAATATATTTCTCTTTAAAATATTAATTTATGAAGCTTATCTTTTTACTTACTTGGAAATCGAATGTTTCGTCGCAATTGAACACCAAAACGAATCTTCCGAGCTGATGACCTAATGCTTTTACGGATTCAGTCTTTCCGGTACCAGCTGGTCCGAAAGGCGATCCACCAAGTCGAGCTTCTAATGCCTGCGTCATTGTTAGATAGCATCTGTCAGTCAATGGGGTCTGCACCAGTCGATCCTGCACTCCCAAGTATTCAAATCCATAGAAGAACTTAGCGTTTGCCATGTGTATTGTGAGTTGCTGAAGCACTTCCGTTTGTCTGGGGTCGAAGTAGAATCTCATTTCACACAGCCACTCGAACGCCTTTGGATTCGAAACTCTGTTCGCAATCAGGCGTCTGGTGACGGTGCGTTTGTGTACGAATTCGTTAATCAAATGTTCCAATTTTTTTCTCCTCAAAGGCGGCTGTTCCTGAAGAACAGAATCAGCCAAGACGTTCAATGTACCCTCCACTTGTACCAGAACTCTTTCTAATGGATTTTTGCTCGGATCCGCTTGCGCCTCGTGAAGAGCCGCTTCTACGTCCTCCGACCACAAGATCTGAGCAGCCAGAACTATTATCTGCGCCTGATAGTTGTCACACCACGACATAAACGCGGCTGGATTGATATTTCCATCCTTGAACTGTTTGATGTCCTGTACCGCTTTCGCAAGACTCGAGGCGAGCGTCACGCGCATTTCTTTCTCAACAAGCGTCAGCCACTCGTTGATCTTCGGATGATCGATCGTAGACACGGGATTCTGGAATAGAATTTCTTCGCCCTCGCGCGAAGCAATACCGGTAATGATAGTGTTGTCCTCATTCAACAGAATGGCAGCTACACCGGCAAACATCTTCTTGAAGTGTTTCTGCAGCCTCGCGATATTTTTGCTGTTACCAATGATCTCCAGCAAATCTTCATCGCCGACGAAGTAAAATCTTGGGAAGGATGTACGTTCTCTCTCCAAATATTCTCCCAGCGCTTTCTGTATCTTGCCGAGGAGATCCGCGAGACGCTCGAGCGCTCTTTGAACGCCAGGAATGTTCAGTACGTCCGTGACCATGGGAGATTTCGATACCTTTTTCATCAGTCCTAAGAACTCGGAACTGATACTTTGGAAACGCGATGTTTCCACCGGCAGCAGTGTCTTGATGTCTGCGCTACAAGAAAAGATGCCCTCGAGATAAACCCATCGACGCTGCACGTCTATCCATACGTCGAAGAGAGCGTTAATTCTGTTCAATTTTTCCTCCCAAGTTAAAGCTTCCTCCTCGAATACTTTGTAATACGGCGACAATTTCATGGCAGCCACCGAATTTATGTGTTCTTTCACCTTGTTGAACAAATCGTCCCAGCCACGAATCAGTCTGCATTTATTTTGGTAATTTATCAAATCCAGCTCGTACGTTTGCCAAGATTCGCGCACTTGTTTTAAGAACTCCTCGAGCGCCATTTCTCCCTGAGCTATGAGGATAATATCCTTGACTGTACCTTCGTTTTTCTGAAGATTCACGTCCCAAACCTGACCGAGGGTGAGTTCGCTCAGTACCCAGTTCACTCTGAGCTGCTTCGTCAGTTGTTTCCAGTGTCTTTCTTTGAGCGCGTCGGACTTGAGTTCCACAATCAGCATGTTCACCTTCGTGTAACTCTGTAACATCTTCTTCACGTATTCGTACGATGAGTATTGTCTTAATCTCGCTGGTAGTTCTTTCAGTTGCGCCATCATTGTGTCCAATTGTTGACGCAACTTTCGCGGTTGCACCGAGAGCCATGGTTTTTCACGCGTCTCGTCGATCTGAGCCCATATTCTTGACAGTTCTGACCAAACTCCTCTCAGGTCTTGCAACTCCTCAAATACCACCTGCATTCTATCCTCGCTGGTCGATATTCCACCTGGCTCTTGCAATTCCAACGCCTCTTTAGCCTTGGCGACATTGTCTCTTTCTTCTTTGAGCCTAGCGAATTTACTCTCAAACAATTGCAGCTGTTGCAAAGCGTCGTCCGGTCGCAAATGACCCTCCACAGGCTTACCTCTTTCCCAATCGCTGAGAAAGTCCGTAGTTCTAGTTTCAACCGCTTTGTCTTCGGCAACGATTTTCATTTGCAGAGATGCAACTTGGGTCTGAATGCTTGTGTCTTTGCGTTTAATAATCTCGTTGAACGCGCCCCATTCTCCTTCTATATTATCCACGTGTAGCCAAGAAGACGGAAATTGGAATCTCTGACGTTCAAGTATTCGTTGACCCTCGCGATATATGTCCACCTGTTTCTCCCAAGCTTTCATTTTGCGTTTCAAAGATTGCACATATGTTATAAAACCGACCGCGTCGGAAGTACTGGCTGCTTCAATAGACTGTTGTTCTAGATCGCTCCTGGACTTCGAAACCTGGGAGTGAAAGCTAGCCATTTCATTACCCAGAAGCGTTCCGAATTTGCCCAGAGTTTCTTTGTGCCACGAGTCATATTTGAGCGAAACTTTACTCTGCACTTTCGCGAAGTCTATGATCACCGGTCCGAATTCGCGTCTCGTGTCAGAAGTATCGAAGGTAGTTCTCGTTTTCTTGATATCATTCAGACACTTCATCCATAAGTTAATATTTTCGCCCAACTTGCCGTAAAGATTGCCGGGTTGTAGATCCCAGAGAGCTTGATAACGCAGCCATTCATCGACGTAATCGGTAACATCCTTCATTTTGGATTCAACTGCTTCGTACGCTGCCTCGAGCGGTTGCTTTCCGGATGGTAACTTCGTGAGCAAATTTCTATACGTACCCGATTCGGGTTTATCCAGCCCGACTTGATACCTCGAGCTCTGGAGACGGACTTGTGAGGTGACGATCGCTTGCCACGCGAAGAATTGTTGCATTATCTGAAATCTTGCGTCTTCAATGCTGGGATACAAATACATCGTCTGATTAGTGATTCGGACTTCGTGAATCTGATTCTGAATTTTCGGATCACCGCCGGGTTTGTGTGTCGGTTGCGCTGGAGCGTCCGTATCCATGCTCAGATCCACTTCTTTCTTGTGACCGGTCAGAGCATCGGTCCACGCTTTTATTCCAGCTTCCAATCTGGCGGCCAAATTCTTTTCCACTTCTTCATCGAGCCTCACCACCCAGATGTGCAAATTGGAGTAATTCTTTAAAGACAGTTCGTCTACTGACTTCTGAATCTTGGATAATATGTCGGCGAACGTGTTCGCTGAATAGGGACACGTTTCGAGAGAGCGAACGTCTACATCCAGCTGTTCCTCCACAACCAAAAGATCTTCAACCCTTTCTTGAAAAGAAACGACTGCATCGGATAAACGTTGTACGTATTGATCAAGTTTGTAGCTTTCCCAAACTAGCGCAATACCCTAATACCAAAAAAATAAAACATATTGAAGAATTCACAGTATATAAAAACAAAATTTATATTAGAACAGACAACACGACACTAAAACTCACCTCAGAAATCAGGGACAGAACATCTTTACGCATGCCAGCGACCAAAGGTATTATACTGGCTTTGTCCTCAATCTAGAAAGAGTGACAATACAGTGTCTTTTTAAATTTGGAATATGCGATATCGTCTCGATACAGTTTTACGACATAAATTACGGTTTGTCATTCAATACCGAACTCAAGAATATGCATTCTCTCTCAAAAATTTAATATAGATGATATAGAAATCACAATTGTTGACATGTTTATGTTGTATAGACGAAGTATAATTGTATGTATTATTTTCAAGCTACCTTCCGGATATGCGGATAAGTCTTGTTTATTAAATTTATAAGTCACAATTGTTAATAGTCACTTTTATGCGAAAACAGTTCAGATGTTTTTTTAAAATTTCCTGTTTTCAACAGAACACACACATAAATTATTGCCGACCAGACTTGCCGCACACCCGTACAAAATATATATTTAAAAATAATCGATACACATTCGGCAAATATAAAAATAAACTTGTACACTTTCTTGCATTACAAATTTCTCTACAAACTAAGCAGGCAAACAAGAGAATATATATATATTTGCATATATATGTAGGCAAGATGCATTATCCTGAAAGCGTCAAGTATGGACTACCTTTAGTGCGGGACAATGGGGACTCCGATTGGTAAGCTAAAAATATTGGAGATCCAAGGAGTTAGAAATATCAATTATTCTAATACCTTCACACACCTGGCACTATTACCCTATTCTATTATCTTGTAGACTTTCAAAGCTTTTAATTGCCTATATCGTTATAACACTGATAATTCGTAAAAAATGCGGAATACATCCAGAAAAAAAAAATCGATAAATCGGAGATTGTTTAACTTCTGGGCGACAGTGAGCGAAAAATCATGACTGCCATCTTACCTTTTCCAATGTTCTCTCGTACGTTCTGATGCTTCCAATGAGACTGATGGCGAAGGGATACAACTGATTGGCCTGATGAGCTTTGTTCACAATGGGCAGAGGCACGCGAAATCCAAGATTCCGCAAATTCCTCACTTCCTTCGACAGTGTGATAATCTCGGGAAGAAAATTCACTTTCAACTTCAGCACGTTGCCGCGGCCTGTTCTTGAACGTACGCTCTCGATGGTGAAGATACGTCCGGTTACGCCGAGATTTCGCGCCTGCACCTTGCGCGACCAATCGTCGAAGATCTCCTGCGTCGACAGTTTCATGCGGAAACTGTCTCCGTCAGCTTTCAGCTTCTGACCTTCGATGTGACTCTCCCATCCCTTTCCTAAACGCGAACAAGTACAAAAAATTAAATCAAGAAGATATTTTTCTAAGAGACAAACAAACATTGAAATTACCTAAGACATCCTCGACACGCTTCAAATACATCGTCAACTGATAATCAATCTGTTTGACCCAGATTATCGATCCGGCAACAGGTGGCAAGTCCCTCACCATACTCATTCTGCAGCGTTTACTTTGCGCATATTGAACCTACGTGAAAATTTTCCCAGTTTATTACTCGACTCGGTTTACTTCATATTCATGCATTATTAATTAATTTGGCTCTCAAAGTATATTTGTGTGCACTAATTACAAACATATCTTTGTGCTTGATACCTTGAACTTTTCATGGAGCGCTTCAATATCGTCTTTGACTCTTTGTATCAGTTGCGTCTGATATTCCCTTATTGCGCCTCGAATATGCGGCCTGACGAAGAGCGCGTTGAATCTTGAAAAGATTCTAAACATTTCGTTTGCGTTTTTAGCCGTGCCCAATTGATCTCTGAGATGTGCCGTGATCCTCGCCTCCACGCGTTCTATTCGCTCCTCGTATCTGTGCACGGCGGCGTCCCAAGACTCCTGTCCTTCCTTCGTAATATCCAGACAATCTACTTCCTTCACATTTTCGTAAGCCAAGTTGACCTCGCTGATGGCGTTGGCGTCCGCCGCGTCCAACGCGTATTCCACCTTCACGTTATCGTTATCGTTGTTTTCTATCGTGGAATTGTTACTGTTCTGACGAACGGTGGGTCTGAGCACGCGGACTATCACCGTTCTCAGTTGCTCGTGCTGTCGCCGGAAGCGGCGCATGTGCTCCATCCTCGACTGCAGCTTCTTGTGCGCCGGCAACACTCTCCACACCATCTTCATGTGCTCGTCGCGTTTCTTCTTTACCACGTCTCTCAACAGTCCGGTGAGCTTGTCGTACTCGTCGTCCCAAGTGCTGAACACCTCAAAGCATTGAGCCATCACCTTCTCGAAATCATCAAACGGAATATGCATCAGTCGTCGCGTGCCCAACACCTTGAGCAATTGCTGTCCCAGATCTCTGGAGATGGCCTCTACCAATCTCAGCACTCTCTGAATGGGATATTTCGTGCTTCGGATCTTTCTCAGATGCATGAAGATCTGCTGCACGCTACTGCGTATTCGTTCCAGTTCGGTAGCCGATAATAAATCGTTAATCGGAAAATCTTTCATCAATGGATTGTAGTCGTTTACAGTAGCCAGCGCTTGCTTCAAACCGGTATCGGTGTCGAAGCTTACGGTCGCGTGGAACCGCTTGCCGTGTTTGAGTATATCGAGCGTCAGAGAGATTTCGATGCTCTCCCGTTTCTCTTGAATACGATGCAACGCTCTCTCGAGATTCAGCCAGAACGATATCTCCTGAAGCGCCGTGCCCGATTCCGGATCGCGATTCAGTTTGGTGACCTTCTGAATCTCCTTTATCCATCTGTTCACGCCGTTTTGCAACTGATTGAGGAACGTCGAGTCTTCAACCTTGTCACCGAAGTCGGCAACTTTCGGCTTACGGCCCTCCTCCTCGCATTGCTTGATAACTTGAGCGACAATCGGATGAATAGGCAATGAAATCTCAGGAATGTCAATGTTTTGTTGCAAATGTAGCAATCCCATTTCGAGTTCCGCTATCTTCTTCTCAACAAGTGGCACCATCTTGTCACCGTCTCTGTGAGCGCGACCTGTCTCTTTCACATAGCTCTTGAAGTAAGGCGCCATAGTTTTACTCATCGCGTGCAAAGTCTCATACGGCGGTCCGTCAGAGAAAGTGATTAAGCGCACTTGAGAGTGAATGGATTTGTCCGCCTCGATGACAACTCCGCGTTTTGTTAAAACTAAGGAGGCCATTTTTGGATTCGTGAAGTGTATCTCGTTTGAGATGTAGTAAGTGGCGTTCTCCTTTTCTTCATCTCCTTCGCCACTATCTTCTTCTGCAAAGAAAGAATAGCATCAACTATAACAGTCTCTTCATTGCTTAATTTTTCAATAAAATAAAATAAATACATACAGTATAATAATACATTAAATATAAAAAAACAGAGAAAAAAAACAAAATAAAAAATATGCATTAATATTTTCTAATTATTATATAATCTTATCTATAAATATCAATTAATCATTTTCTTTCTTTTTAATTATATCTAATTTTATTAGAGTTTTATATAAACAAGGAAAAAGTGTTTTTATTTAGCCAAGGCAATTTCCATTTCCATACATTAGTGCTTGTATCAATGAGTCTCACATGCGACTCATTCTCGGACATATCGAGCTCGCGGCAACTCGCGCGCGAGCGCCAGTGGTTAATTGTTCGCCAATACGCGCGCCGAGAAAAATCAAAACGCAACTTCTCGTAAGCACACAGAACGCGTGTCGCGTCTACGTCAATCGATATTTAATGCGTATATCGAGCTCGCCGGCGAATGAGTCATATTCGTCGGCGGAAGCCCGTGATCGCACGGGGCGTTGAATTCACGCAATTGATTTTCAGGACGCGCGTTTCTTTCCCATGTACAATGTACCGTTGCACGCGTTCAGATACGATAGCGCAGCAATGGTGGATCGCGCATCGTTCTCGCACCGGCTCTCCGATCCTCCTTCTCTCCGTAGTTTGCATGATGACGACAATCTCCGATGCTGATCTCATCGTGCTTACCTTTGGTCGAGCTTCTCTGTATGTAGAGCGCGCCGACTTGCGAGTCGCCCAGGAATTTGCGAATGCAATCCTGATTGTAGCGATCCTCGAGGGCCAGGTTGAACGCGGGCGGCACCACATCCTCGTCAGGCAACAGCACGGTCACGGCTTTTCGCAGATAGTTGGCAAACGTCGGAAACTCGACGATCGCGATGTTCTGCGACTCCGGGGACGGTTCCTCGGAGCCGTCCAGGGAATCACCCATGCCGGGTCGTTATCACTTTGCTGCTTTCTGCTAAGGTTGGTGTCTCAGGCGTGTGATCTCGTGGGAACTCACCGGAGATCGACCGACCCCCCGCTACCCTGCTGCGGAAGGAACTGTCAGGCACAGTGTTGTTGGCGGATAGACCCGCGGCCAGACCTTTACCCCCTTTCTCACGTCTGCAAATTCCTCATTCTGTGCGCGCCATCTTCGTTTCACCTACACGTCGATCAGTAGAGCGCGCGATGTATCAGCTAATGCTAAAAGCGATTTATTTACTTATTTATTTATGTAGTTTATTTAACAGTATGTATAACTATTGTATCATATAATTTAGTTTGTTTATCATATCTGTCAATTTGACGAGTATTTGAAAAAACTATTTTATTCTCGTTATTATTTTTAATGTCTTTAATATGTAAATTGTTAGCAAAAAGTTGTTTTGGCTGATTTTTAATATTTTCGCTTTTTTTCTTGTTAAAAAAAATACTACTATAGAACACTTTTTGCAAATATTTAGATTCTAATTCTGAAATCCGATACGGATCTTTTAGATATTTTTAGTGTTTATTATGTTGTACACGTGTGTGTGTGTGTATTTTTTGTATAAATATTGCATCGAACATTGTTTCTATAATAAAAACAATGCTCTTTTAAATTGCTCTATCAAGCTTTAAAAACATTGATATTAATTCATAGTTCAGTAAGTATAAAAGTTCAAAACTGCATACATGCATCGGTGTATGTAAAAAAAAAAATGTATAGCACTTAATTAATTTTATTTATAAAAAAAGGCATTCAAATAGTGTAAAAATTGATTCAACTATTACTCGAACTTGTTTCATATATTTTTGTCGTTATCTTCGTTATCGCTTGCGTTATCTATGATCTCATCTTCAGAATTTTCACCGCTTCCTATAAATGTTTCTTCCTGAAGAAAGACAGGTGGTAGCTTCCGAACAAACTGTGTAGCTTGAGTTTCAACGAGAATCTGTGGTAAGAATGCACGAGATTCTTCATCGTTGTTCTCGGAGGCTTCGGAAGACAGTGTATTAAAAACGTTTTTGTAATTTAATTTTCTTGCTCTCATGAGATCGATTTCTTCATCTGATTCGTCAATATCTTCTCGGATAGACGAGTTGTTAGTTTTAATATTGCAATTCACGGGAGAAACCTGTTCTCCTCTTGAACTTGAATTGCAATCAACGTTGGTTCTTACTGACCATATGGAGTAAGAAGGCATTGGTGGTGGAACGGGTATAACGTCTTTGTTTACGCTGTCTGCGCTCTTTGATGGATCTTGCGACATATTTTTATTATAAATACGTTGTAACGCCTTAGATTCTCGTTCAGACATGAATTTGTGTTTGTCAACTAACGCTTCTTTCAATTCGCTCATAAAACTTTTCGCTAAAAGTCTATCCAGCTTCTGTTGTTCGAACGAGTACTCGTCTGTTTCTTCGTGTTCCACGTAATCCTCCTTAATATACTCCTCGAACACTTCGTCAAGAATCTCCGGATCTGAGTCGATCAGTCGAGGTAGATCGGAACTTTGATTTGTCGTGATATCATCGGTTACCGGTTCGTTATCGCCTCTGAGATTGTTGAATCCCGATCTTGCCAGCAACAAAACAACAAATTCCGCAAGACTCTTAGCTATATCGATCTCTTTGAATGCTATATTCAATCTCTGCATAAGAACATCAGCCGTGTCATTACCAATGCCGGATTCTTGAGCGACGTAGTCATCGATGTCTTTGAATATTGAGAACACCTTGTTGTAAGCCAGTTGTAATTTGTACGATGCCAGATCCAATTGAATAGATGGATCTTGCCATTTAGCTCTATGTTGAGACCTAAAGAAACAAACAATGTGAGTATTGCCTATTGTGTTATAATGTTAAATATAAATAGTATATTTCAACTTACTTGTACCGAACTGGTTCTGGCTTGGAAGTATGATAAGCAGCGATAATTTCTGACAATTTGACCTTGTAGGCTGCTAGTGTTTTAGATAAGATATGAATTATATAAACTAGCTTCGTTTCAGGAATTCTTTGATAAGAATATACCCAAGTATCTTTATTATATGCGATAGCTAGTAAGTACAGCATTTCTGATTGCACCAAAAGATAAGTGTGATATAATTTCTATAAAAAAGCACACACACGAAGTCAGAGAAATATGTAAAAATAAAAAGCTTATCATAAGATTATGTATTATATGTACCTTTAACGACTGATAATTAATCTCACCAGATATTTTGAATGAAGTGTTTTCAAAGCTTGTAAACGATTCTTTATTAAGTGAATCTGGTGGCAATAACTTTGCAATAGATAAGGAACATTGATAGTACAAAAACGAAATATCTTCCATGAAATTCATTAAAATCTCTGTTAGAGATTGTAGATATTTCAACTTGTCTTCTAAAAACTGACTAAAACATACAGATGAACAAAATAACCAAGTATTGGGTGTTCTTAAATTTTTTCTATGAAGTACTTTCTTCTAAAATTTATGTGTGAAATAATACTTACGAGTATTGCGAAAGACATGTTTCAAAACCTACTTTCATTTTATAGTCACGTCGCAAAATTTTTAGACCTTCTTTACACAAACTAAAAAGATCATTTTGTAACAATATAATTCTTGTTAAATTACTATTTGCATAAAAACGAATACATTTTAAATAACTAGTACAACAGATTGCAGATGATGTAGCTACTACTGGCAATATTTTGTTTTTGCACATTGAAATACATGTTGAAGAAATTAATATAATTCCAGTCATTATTACATCTTGCAGTGTTAGTCTGTAAAGAATAAAATTTAATTTTGAAGTATTATTACATAATCTTCACACATAAGAATTACCTTTTATAGTTATTGCACTGAGTTACAAAATTGTTAATCACAGAAAAGTGGTCACTCAATAAAGTCTCAGCATTCAAAATAGTGCTTAAGTGCTTTTTAGAAATATTGTTTTCCTATAAATATAAGTTTATTTATACAGTATTATAATTAATATAGAAACTGCACAATAATTATTCTTGACAAAAAAGTACCTGTGTTATCCAAGAATAACAAGAAAACAGTTTTGCATAAATCTGTTTTATGCTTTTTCTAATATCCTGTAAAAAAGCAGAGTTATATTTAATCAAACAGTCAACATTGTATATTACAACAATATATAAAACTCCATTACAACATTAAAATGATGTGTTTTCTTAAGATATGATTTTTTTGGCAGAGATACACTTTCAAAGTCTGTATAGCCCAATTTTGACAGATGTTCATAAAGAGCACTACCCTGTAACACATGTATAAACATGTAGTTTAAATCCATAGTATATAACATATTTATGTATTAAAAGAATTGCATCTTCTAATTGAGAAATAAGACAAAACTGTGTTGTACATGTTTAAACATAACTTACTCTCATAAAATAAACATTAACATATTTAAAACATGTGTATATAAAATATATGCAAAACAAGTTGGAATGTAACCTCATTTTTTGTTTACACATGAGATGCAGCTCTTTTAAACTTTGACAAATCTGCATGAATCATATCACGTACTTGTATCACGACATCTTCGTCTTCCTCAACGCTATTTACATCCATAATTATTATTTAATTGCAAATCTCCCAAATAGTTTTTTAAAAAATATATATTTGGAGAAGAAAAAAATATAATAAAAATCTTTTATTGGATACAAAGAAGCTTATTAAAGTGCATAATATTCTTCCTCAGAGTTCTATTACTTCTAATTGTTGAAGAATAGTCTCTTCCTTCACATTATGCGATTGAACATTATACAATATACACTTGCTATAACTACCAAGTAAGTACTACTACAGTGTACATGTGATATGTATGTACACATACACACACTGTAAGACACTGTTTGCTTCTGCTCCTCCTCCTCTTACTCTTTCGACAGTCATCCTTGCTTCACTTGCTTGGTTTTCAATGCACTCTTTCCAGTGCAACCAACAAAGAGTCACGAAACATCGTGTCTTGTGTGTTTACTCGTCTGACATATAATTCCGCGTAAAATGCACGTTGTTCCTCAAACGTCACTCACGAAGTTTGATTGTGCGAGGAACGGGCGTGCATTCTGTGATTTCTCGTAATTGTCAGGTCAGGTAAAAAAAAGGTAAGTGGCGTAATACAGCGTGTGTAAACATAGCCGTGTGATGTTTGACAAGACAGTGGCGAGTGGTGTCATCGCAAGAAAATAGCGTCAGTGC
>QVOB01023805.1:0-19996 GCA_014839585.1 Pseudomyrmex concolor
GAAACATAAATTTATCTTTGACCACGCTTCACAAGTGGATTCAATGTTTTAATCGTGTGACTGATATATTATCTGACGATTCATATCAAAGCTATAATAGTCATGACTCATTATATGTATAGTTTTTATTTGATTATTATCAGCATGTCCGTGCCATGACGTATCTATTTTTTGATCATTATTCAATTGATGTAGAAGAAATAGGTCAACCATAACGTTAATACTGTAACCTTAATTAAAAGCTTATTGTTTCAATTGCATATATTGCAAATGCATGCATATGCAATTTTAATTATATGATAGCATATATAAAATATATAATATATAGTAAGGAATTATATGCAGTACTCGATTTATATAAACATCAAAAATATGTATTAGATGTATATAGTACACATGTATTTACAAGTATTGAAAATTATAATACATAGAGTGCTTGTCAGTCTTGTCTCTTCGCAAAAAACTTGTTTCTTTTTTTTTCTTTTTTTTTCCATTTGCGTACTTTCTTTATAGCAAGATTATCAAGACTTAAGTGAAAATAAGAACTGCAATAAAAAATACATAAACTAATATGATATTATTAAATAAAATATTGACTCTTGTAGATATTTGTTATAGTCATACTGAATTTGAAGAAAAAAAAGTGAATTTAATATGACTGTAACAAATATACAGAAGTGTTCTTATTAGTGAAATAAATATATAGCCTAAAAAAGGTGAGTAGTGTCTAACGTTTCACGCTTGAAATTGTTTTATACATCAAGCACCAATAGAATTATGTTGTATTTTAAATAAAATTTTCCTCATGTGATCTCTTCTTCAATGATCGACAATTTATGAAAAGTAGTGAATCTGTAATTTCACATGACACAGTATTCAATTTAATAATATCAAGTTAAAAATTAATTTCCATCAACTTTTCATGTATCCTATTTATATAACACATACTAAGATGTTTCTATAATTATGCTTATTTCATTAAAATTACAAGATCTTTTTAGATTACCTATTGTTACCTGGCTTTTATCTCTCAGTTGCATTATGTACATATATGTTACATTTTATAAGATGAGAAAAAAATTAGAAGAAGAATGAGTTTACTATTATTGCAATCTTTCTTCGAATATAGTAACTAAAACGTACTTGTATTTTCTTCTCCTTCCGTAGTATACTGTTGTATTAGAAAATTATAACTAGAGGTTTGTTTTTCATTAAAACTGTGTCTCTCGTATGTATTATGCTTTTAAAAAATAATCATCAGTTGTGGGATCAGTAATCGTGTCAATCTTGAGTATTGATTATTACAGAATCACATCTTTGCAAGAACAATTGCGGCACTAATCAAAATCTAGAACCGCAGAATATATAGGATCTTTTCTAATATCTTTCAACAGTATCTTCGGATTGATGTTAATCAACGTGGCGAGAGTTTGGCAATTTACCCTCATACTATGGCCACCGACCACCATGTAAGTATTCAACTCTGCTAAATTAACTGGTTTGCTCGGTATTCTGTAATGCGAAGACGGTTCGCTCTTTGTCTCTTCCTCATCAAACGCAGTTCTCTTAAAGCAGCGTGGCATAGGAACATAGTTCGGTAGATATCTCGGCAATGGATTAGCCGTGGACTTGCGTGCAACGGCCTTAAACATACGCGGACCAGGTCTTATATACGAGAGAGTCGATCGGGTAGTGGACTTCCTCGCGACAGCCTGACGACAGCTAGTGTCACTTTTTCTTGGCAACGAAGTGTTGAAACTGGACATTCCTTTTGTCGCGGCATCATCCAGCCTGACTTGGTTCGCTACTAGATTCTCCACGACTGATTCATAACTAGGGATACCACCGATCTTTCCTACTTGTCGTGGCGATGTGCTAAAGCTATAAATTCGTTCGATCAAATTTTCTTTCTGATAAAAGCGACGTACTTTACTAACATAAGTGCAGCGTACTCACCCAGTCAATTGGTCCTGTTCTTTTTGCTGTTGTTTCTGCCATTTAAAATTCTGCGGCAAATGAGAGTGATATATGTTTTGATGCATCACTCTGTCGTTATCTGTCTTGCAGAATTCTCTACACCATTGACAGACCCAGCCGTGCCGCTGAATCATCGATGGCGACGACTTCCCGATATCCGAAGGCAATTCCACGGTGTCCTTACTATCCTTGCTGCTGGATAACGAGGCCGGCAGCTGGATTTCCTTATATTTAAATGGCATATTGCCAGCTTCTGAGGTTTTTGAATCCTTATGCACGATACCCCAGTGCCGTCTGATCGATAGCAACGAGTTGCTGCGAAGACTACAATATGAGCAGCTGTAGATTACGTTTGAGTTATTCGCAGGTGTTAAGGTCTCCTTCATAGGTTCGTCTTCCACGTCATCTGACATATCGTCGACATTGCTTCCCTGTTTCTTAGGCGATAACAATTCATTTTCCGTCTCGCCGGAAGAGGATTCGACCTCCTGGAACTTGAACGGTATTTCGGGATGATTCAATTCCCAATGTTCCAATAGTTCAGCCTTGAAGGTAGCTTTGTAAGTACAATGTTCGCATTTGAAATCCTGCCTGTGAGAACGTAAACCGTGCGTTCTCATGTGTGACTTTAGACCAGTATAGTTTATGGCCATAAAGCCGCATATCTCGCACTTTTCCCTTACGGACGTGCGATTAATGGATTCTTCTACGCTCAATTTCTTTCGCTTTTTGGACTTTCTTGGAAAAGTGACACCGTATTGCTTCTCCCAGAATTCACTGGACATTTTCTGGGTATTCGGTTTGTGTATAATCTTCTCCGGGCAATACGGATGTTTAATGCGAACATGCTGACGTATTGACAGCTCTGAACAAGTGCTGTGATTGCAATAGGGACATGAGTAGTCACCCTTCAAATGCACACGCACAATATGTAACTTGAGACCGCGTAAGCCTTGGAACGGCATCTTGCAATGTTTGCAGATCAACGTTTTGTCTGGGAATTCGGTCTTCTCGAAAACTACACATAGAATTATTGCGATATAAAAGCTTCTCTTTACGAACAAGTAAGAATAAATAATAATATAATTCGCACACTTACTATTTTCAGGGTCATTTTCGTTATTTTTACTTTCGCATTCCTCGTCTTCCCCTATATCGATCACAAGATCGTCGGCATCTCTGCTGTCGCCATCATCAGTGTCCATACTTTTGTTAACGTCCTGAAGAATGTCATTTTTCAGATTAGATATTGTTGGTGCGAGATTCACAGCTTTTTTGTCCACTTGGTTCTTCTTGGACGTAACAACACTACTTTCAGCAGACTTATTAACAGACGTCGGTACATTCTTGTATACGACATTGATATTTCTCTTAATCATATCTGTTTGTTTTTTCAGCAGAGTCATTACCTTTAAATTAAAAGACATTTATGTACGATAAAAAAAAGAATAGTCAAAGTTAAGATCAAAGGTTTAATTAAAATAAGATAGAACAAAAATTTAAATGTGAGCAACGTGTTTAAATAACAAATGTAGATTTTTTTTTTTTATACATACCCACTCCTCAATCGCATGATCCGGTGAAAGTGGCTCAGGTTCAGTGTCTCCATGTTGGCGCTTTATAAAATGTTGCATCAATGAATTTCGATTTACCGTTAAGTATCCACAAGTCTTGCAATGCCATCTAAATAACCACGCAATTGCTTTTAGGAACATAATTATTTTGTGCAAACACAGCATGCAACGTGTATCGCTTACCTCGAATACTTCAACTCCCTATAAAGATGATCTCTCATGTCGTGCTTGTATTTGGTTTTGAAATAATTACACAGCGTACAAACGTACATGTTGCCGTCTGGTTTGCCGTAAGGACCGAATTGTCCTAGATCCAAATCATTCATTTCTGCTGCATCCGTCTTTATATGTTCTGTATGTTTTGCTGGTTGTAAGTTTCGATTCAAATATTTCTTGTCAGTGACATCGCGCGAGTCAGTCTTGCTCTGTGCACCTTCCTTCTCAACTTGTTCTTCACTTTCCGAGTCTCTGGATAATTTCTCGCACGAGAACGAACGTTTTAATTTCTCTTTAGAGTATTTGACATTCTCGTCGAGAGACCCTGACTTCTCGCTAAATCTTATTTTAGCTGGTCTGTTCGAGATTTCTGTGTCGCTCTTACGTTTGCCCAGTGACGCCTTTGTTGTCGCGGGCGACGCTTCTGCCGTTGTCTCGATCTCCTCTTCCAGAAGAATCCCACGAATGTGTCGAATTCGCGGCATGTTTCTGCTCCAAAGAGGCGTCGTGTCAAACGGTTCATCCTGTCCGCTTTGCTCTGTGGCCTCGCTGTTACGTTTATTGACTCCCTTTATCCTATGATACGCCACAGCGTAATCGGCATTAGAATCGTACGCGTGTTTGTTGTTTATGTGCTGCTCCATAAATATTTTTCCGTTCGTTTTGAACTTGCACAGAGTGCACTTAAACTGGCAGCTTTCGTCGTGAACCGTCTCGGCGTGGGTGGATGCGTCGGCCTTGTAGACACATTTGAAGTCGCAGTGATTGCATTTCCAGTGATTGCCGTCCCGATCGGGCGTCTCCTCTTCTGGTTCTTCCGTCTGAACCGGCTGCTGCTGAACGTTATCCGTATTTTCGAGTTCTCTTATTACCTTTACAAAAGGTCTTTTCTCCGAATGTTTGTCGGCAAGATGACGTTCCACAACGTGTCTAGATGACATTGCAAAACTATCAGAGAGCATAGAAAATGCGCTCGCGTTGCGACAAATAATATAATAAAACATTTGACAAGTATTTTTCTCTTCACAGCTTATTGTTACTTACTTTTGATTGTTTGCTTTTCTATTTGTGTATAAATTAGTATTTCTAATTTTATACATATACAAACATGTATATATAAAATTATCATACTTGTCATATGTTTTAAAATATGTAATCTTATTGTTAGACATGTGACATCAAAATTTGTAAAACAAATATAACACACACACACTTAAATACAGAAACTTACGTAAGCGCATATGCGCACCTGTGATAATGATGATAATGACAATGGGAACACTTATAAAGTCTCGTGTCATGCATTTTCAAGTGAACACCCATTTTATCTATCGATATATTTTGATTCTCTTGGCCCGATATCGGCACAGGACAATGTGGGCAACGAAAATACTGCTCGTCCGAATGTAAAGCTTTCAAGTGATATCTTAACATTACTTCGTCTACAGTCAGATAACTACATTCGGCGCACACGTATCTGTTAAAGAAAAGAGTGCAGTTACGTATTAAAACATTTTATGAATTTCTTTTACCGAATACTGTGCGAACAAGATACCTTTTGTGTTCCGGTACGAATTTTGGTATGCTATCATCCTCCGTTGTTGTTCTTGGTTTGCCGCTCATTCGGCCATTTTGATGCGAGCTGCTCGCTAAATTTACCATTTTATCGAACATTTTTTCTTTCTTGTCCAAACAAGGAACAGGATTGACGGGTCCACTCTCGGGCACGCTCTCGTCTTTCGCGTGTAATTGCAAATGTCGGACTATGTTTGTTCGAACTTTAGTTGTGTAAGGACACACGGCGCATTGAACCTCTCGATTGTAAATCGCCTGACGTGGTAATTGGTCTATCTCTTCCGGAGTGAAAGATAATTTTTCGTTATCTCCTTTTTCACCTTCATTATCCGTTCCGGACCTTGCACCTTTACGTTTCTTGATTTTTCGTTCAGTAGAATCGCACTGTACAAATTGTTACATTCCATTTCAGAATAACACAAAACAAATTATTAACACAAGAACAATATGCAAAAAGAAGAGAAACTTACGCATGAGTGCACGACAAAAAGACCATCCGCGGTAGGATTCGTTGGATCCGCAGGAATCATCTTTGTGTTGCCAGTTTTGTGTTTTATTCTCATGTGACTTGCAGCTTGATATCCGACCGCAAATCTCATGTGACATCGCGAACATCCGAAGCGCTTCAATCCGTGAACCTTGAGGTGTTCCATAAAAAAGCCGATTTTCCCGAAGTGTCGGTCGCAATGCGCGCAAAACAAAGTTTTTTCAGATTTGTCCATGTTACAAAGTTTAATGTGAGTTTTCAATAAATCTGCACTCAATGCGGTAAAATTGCAGTCCGCGTAGGCACATTTGTAAAGATCACATCCGGCGAGACCGGTGTGTTTTATGTCGTTCAAAGTCAAAAGTTTTTCTTCTTTCGTATCAGCGGTATCCGCGGATGTTTCTTCGGGTTTGAATTTATCCTCAGCGGTATCGCACGACGCGAGTTCATCCTTCTTCTCAATCTTTTGCTCGGAGGAAGCCGAATCCGCGGTTTGATCATCTTTCAGATCCTTTTTCTTCGGTGTGTTCAAATCTTTTTCCGATTCAATGTCTTCCAAGATCTCGATGTCACTGTCTTCTTCCAATTTGTCTGTAAACGTTGTGACGTCGTCCTTTGGGACTGATGCGTCGTTAATACTGGCAGCGAGAGTTCTCAAGATTTTAGAATCAAGAAGATCAGTATTAACAAACTCATCACTGCAATTCAGATCAATCGAGGATTTTGACGTGTTTATTACACTGTCGTTTACGGGCGACAAGAGATTCTCAGTAGTGCTCGTGCTCGCAACATCAGAGAGAAGCGCATCTTTCGACTGTTTTGATAAAGCGTTAGAATCGGTGTTGATTTCTGTACTGCTGCTGACAACACCGCCGTCACTCGGTGGCACGATACTTTGTAAATTAGATCGTTCTTGACTTGAAGAAGCGGCGTCGTGGTTCAATGAAGTCGAGGAAATTTGATTGTTTGTTAAATCCGTGGCTTTTTCGACATTAGCATCGTTCAAAGTAACGTTTGCTTCGGAAATTTTTATATCAAAAGTTCGCAATACGAGTTGGTCTATAATCGCCTTGTTAGATTCCAACTGAAATTTAATTGAAAGCAATGAATATATGTTATATACTCTGTTTTTGAAGCAATTCAGATCACTATATAATTATTTACTCTGCTATTAAATATTATCTATTATATTACAAAACAAATTGCAAAAAGTGTATGTACCTGCGATGGAAGCGAGCGCTCGAGAACTTGAGGCAGTCTATTATAGTGATAAGTGCTCAAATGTTCATGCATTTTGGGCAGAGTCTTGGTACCGCACACGCAATACAAACACTGATACTTCGAATATCCATGTGTTATGTAATGCTGCAAAAAGCACAAAATTATTATCTTTTTTAATAAATAAATAAAAACAAGACTTACCATTACAAGTGCGTCTATCTTCATGTGAATATTACACAAGTGACATAGGGGATGCTCGATCAAATGTTTCGTCTTCAAGTGTCTGACGTACGACTCGAATACATAATAAAAAGTGTTGCAATCTGAAATTGCAAATCCAAAGTTAATGTAAATGTTATATTATTATACTTGTTTTACACATATAAAAAATTATGTAAATATATACCCATAACATTGCACACAAACGGCAACACAAAGGTTTTACGATCGATGGTCTCTTCTTTTTGAACCGACTTGAGCATCTTGCCCAATAAAAGCTGAAACTTCTTACCGGGATGAGAACTTATCTGAAAAAAAAAAAACAAAAAACAAAAAACATTCAATCAAAGAAACTTATTATATCTTTCTTTTTTAACTAGTAAAGTAATTTAAACTTTCTTACTTGATGTTGCTGCACATAAGTCGGCAAAATGGCTCGATAAAAGCAGTAAGCACACTGATATTGACAATGACTGTGTTTCTCCCACAAATGAAGTTCTACGTCGACCCACGAACTGAAACTCATATAGCAATAAGGACACGCTTGGTGATCGGTGCTTTCCTTGTTCTTCCTCTCGTTCTCTTCGTGCTGTTGATAATGCACGCGGAATTCGTCAAGATAATCAGTCGTGAAATCACAATCGTAGGCCATACACTTATAGAAGTGACACAATTTCCTTTCCGTCATCATCGTTGCGTACGCGCTTTCCGATTTCAATTTGGTCGTCGGCTTGATAATATCCTTGACTCTTTGAACAATAGGCGACATTGAGACTACCATGTAATTTACTTTCGACGAACTTGCTTTTGTCATTGCCGGAGCGATGGAAACATAATCCTTGAGAGGAGTGACAAAAGATTTCTCGGGCAACGCTGAGGGATTTGTGATCGGAATTAACTTGGCGTACTCCGTTTTTCTGAGTACAGAGTGACTAGGTTTTTTTAATATTAAAGGAGTTTTTTTCATAAGACAATTTTTGTTCTTCACAGGAGAAATCTCCACCATTCTAATATTACTGATCTGTAAACACAATGCAAAAAGTGAAGTAAATGATAACAAACAAAAACTGAATATTTTGCAATGTTTCAAGATATGAGAGAACATTGCGTTTTACTTACAATAGGATTCCCTTCAGGTTTCTTGTCGGGTTTTGGCGCAATGCTAATTACGTTTTCAATTTTGTCATCGGATTTCGGTGCAAGGCTAATTACGTTTTCAATCTTTAAAAACGAGCACTTTTCCTCTGCCTGCTGTGAGTTGCCTAACTGAGTTTCATCTATCAATCAAATAACAGTTTAGAATGTATTGAGAAATAGTAGATATATTGAGAAACAATGTTTGTAAAGTAAGACATTTATCTTAGCGCGGACGTTAACGACCAACATTAATGATGTCAATAGTTTACCTGCATTGAAAATTTGCGTGTCCACTTGATTATCTAACGGAGACGTCGGCACGGATAATTTATCGCCGCTCAGTCGCCTAAATGTGATGAAATTTTTGTGTGATATTGCGTCAGATGTTTCCGAATCCTGAGCACTTTCTTCTGTTGACATCAAATTCTTGACATTATCAATTGATACAACGTTCGGCGCTTCTTGGAACGACGATGAGCACTCGCTCTTGATCTCTACTTTAATCTCGAGCATCGGTTTAACCAAAGACTCTGACGGCTTGACGTTCTGAAGCTGCGCAGCTAATCTCTGAATTGTCGTGTTCAGCATTGGGTCCTGCGTTGACGACGCGTTCATGTTCGATGTTTCTTTCAGAATCGTGTTGACGTCAGCTGGCTCAGTATCCGATTGCTCACTGCTGGAATCTGATTCGTAGACCAGCGCAGGATGTTCGTCGTCGCTCATCTCGCCATCGCTCTCGTTAGTCTTGCCCGAATCCATGATCAAAAGTGGGTCTCGGATTTTTACATCCACTTTTTCTTTCACATCATTCGCCGCTTCGAGCTTATCGGTTATCGATTGCTCTTCTATAGACAAGGAACTCTCCTGACTGCACAGTTCTTCAATGTTCAAATCTTCTTTGATGATCACATTACTCTCGAGATTTAATGATTCCGTATTCGATGCAAGGGTTGTGGAAGAAGAATCCTTTTCTTCTGGTTGCGAAACATCTGCCGACGTATTGTCTTCGGGAACAGAACTAACAACCGCGTCTGGACGCATTTTGTCTTGCAACTTATCTATAATAGACAAGCTCGGTTTAAGGTGATTCTTCAGCAAAATATTATCGGCAATCTCTTGCATCATCTTCTGCCGTTTCCGTTGTATCTCGACTTCATTGTTCTCTAACTCTGGCGGGCAAACGAACACGCTCAAATTATCGGTGCTAACTGACGTCTCCGACTCCTCTTGAGACTCCCTCGGTTTGTCGACAATTTCTTCATCTTCTTTGATCTGCACGTCTGTCTCTGTTTTCGGTTCAAGTGGAGTAGAGTCTTCCATAACGATATCATCGTCATGCGACTCCTTCATTTTAGCAGCAATTAACTCTGGCACGTCTTTGCTGTCCACATCCTGGAGTTCAGAAATTTTGGGCTTGGCCTCCATGGCGAATGTCTCATCTTCGTCTACTTCTTGCGAATTCTCGCTGTTACCTTCGTCGCTTTCGTTGACCGTCACAGACATGTTAATCTTTATGATTTCAGTCGGATCATTCTGATGCCAAAACGCTATGTGGGTTTCCACATTCTGCCGTTTTAGTTGCACGTAATTGCACGTGCGACACATGTAGCCGTAGACACTATCTTCCTTTGGTACTTTGTCCTCGGAATAAGCATCGTTGAAAGTTTCATTTTTTTGCTTACGACACACTTTGTAGAAGTGTGTTTTTAAAGACGCCTTAGCCACCGCCTGATAGGAGCAGGAATTGCAGCGGAATCTGTATTCACCTGTGTGCGTGGTGCAGTGTTCGTAGAAAGACTCGAGCGCCACGTCTTCCGCACCTTCTCTAATAAAATAATCATGGAAACAGAATCTGCAGCGATACTTGCTCCTCTTATTAGTCTCCGATGTCTCTGTGGAAGTTGCCGTCGCGTTGCTATCGGCAATTGCCGCCTCGGCGTCTGTGGCCCTGAAACGCGAAATAAGTATTTCTTTTCTACTATGAACCACTTTGTAATGATGGACAATGTTTTTCCCCCAAAATACACACAGCTGACACTTGTATCGCTTGTCCCGGTCGATAAATGCGTATTCTATCAAATCTTTGGTGTCTAACCTTTGGAAGATCTCTTCTATCTGCTCATCGTAAATAATCTCTGACGAGTTCTTGACACTATTTGTTGCTGGAGCATTGATAGTTTCGGGTGTTGGCGCGCTCTCAGTAGTGACCGTCTCAGCTGACGTACTTGGCGCAGTAGTAATTGATGTAGTTGCGGTAATAACTGACGTAGTGGATGGCGCGGCATTTTCTGCAACATCGTCTATTTCCGTTTTAATTATCGGTTTAGTTTCCTCAATAGAAATTAACGAATCGTTCAATGACGGCTCATGATCTGCATTAGACAGTTCTGATAACTCCGGAAAGTTGCTGAACTCTTTATAATCTTCAGCGATATCCAGAGCCGGTTCAATCTTTTCGCATTTTGTTGGAAATATATTCGCGTCATCCGCAAAGTAACTGCTCGTAGCCTCGTCGGGAGCTTTTTCTTCTTTTCCCTCATCTTTCAACAGCGACTGATCTGACGGGTCTGCCGAAACGTTTGTTTCGTTATTTGTCTTTTCACTGCCCGTCTGTGCGGGGTTAGTCACTACAGTAGTGGCCTTTTTCTTCCTCTTCTTAGTAGTAACTATTCCCATTTTCCAACTAGATTTCTTTTTCTTCTTCTTTCCCGCGAGCTTTTTGTTGGTCTTCGATTCGATAGTTGCGGAATCGTTCGTGTTCTCGCTTATCTCGCTGTTCTTATCAGCCGACAACGCGTCCTTTCCTGCTGCCATTGGCACCAGACCCATCAGCATGTTGCAAAGTAACTCCTCTCTGGTACACGTTCTGGCCGCACCACCAGTTCCTTTTCCAACTTTGTTGCTCGACATGGAAGTATCCGATAACATACTGTCCGCGTCCGTATTAGAGAACTCGTTATCGCTTTTATCCACAGTGAGCAGGGACGCCTTCCTCGATTTCGACTGTCGTTTACTCGTGTTCTTCGCGGCTTTCTGATGACTTTCTACAAGATCCTCAGAATGTTTTTCTCGTCGAAGAGAACTGTCTACCGCCGCAGTTAATTCGGCTACATCTATGCCGAAGCTCTCGTCGGACGAACTGTCGAACATAGTTTTAGAAGAGTCTGCCTTAGCAACATCTACCTTCTCCACCAGCACTCGTGGCTCACTCGCGACATCCTTACGCAGCACGCGTTTGGATCTTCGTAGGTCATCGCTGAGTTTCTCGTTGCCTTCTTGAGTCGATGTCTTGTTAAGCGATTTATCCGTTCGCAGGGCCAAAGGAGTTTCTCCTTCGCTTTCGGAAGCACTGGTTACATATTCCTTCGAACGTACGTTAATTCTGCGCTTGACATTCTTTTTAGTCTTGGCTTTTGATTTGGTTGAAGACTCGTTACTTTTACGAGATTTCAACGTCTTTCCCGACTTGTCGTTCTCTGCGGTACTCGGTTCGGCGATCTTCTTCTCGTTCGGCACCTCGTTCTTTGCATTTATTCCCGATTGATTTTCTTTCGACAATCGACACATCCGGTAACCCGTTGCTGTTATCACATCCTCGCTTATGAACATTTCTTTGATATCCTCATGCAGCATTTCCAGTGAGTTTCTTCTCTTTGTTTTTGCTTTTGGTTTGTCCATTTTGTCAGTTGAAGCTTCTTCAGTGTGGTCGTCTGCAATAGCGCAAGTAACACGGTCTGTCTCATTCTTATCCTGATCTGACGGCTGTTCCTTACTACCTGATTTGTCTGCGGAGGTCTGATCAATCTTATCATCTTTATCTTTAGTATCTTTTTTCTCTTTATCTTTCGACTGACCGTCTACTTGCTCGTTGTCTTCTGACTGGCTAATAGTCTTTTTGTTATCATCTTCTAATGAATCATTTTCTTTTCTACTTTTCTTCTCTATCTGCGTCTTTTTAGCTTTGCCACTTACTTCAACACTTTCTTTTGCAGTAACATTTATAGACAATCCCTCTTTGCTCAAGTCACTAATTGCTAATTTGGCTTTTTCTTTCGAACGTCTCGATTTTCCGGTAGCTGCCGATTTTGTTCTCTTCGCTTCACCGCTGCTATTTAATGTTTCGAGTTTATCCGCAAGACTGTCATTGTCCGAACTGTCCGACACAATCACTCGTCTCTTTTTCTTAACTTTCGTCTTCTTCGTTTCGACCACTTCTTCTTCGTCCGAACTGCTGATGGAATCCGAATCGATGATTTTTTTTATCTTTTTAAGCTTTTTCGTTTCCAGCGCCTCTCCAAGCTTGTGTATCAATTTTGCGTGCTCAACGAGCTTTTTTCCTTCGCCAAATTCAAACGACTTTCTGATGAGCTGCTCGATCCATTCCTGCGTCAATCCTTCCTTGGACTTTGTGTCGTCTACTTCTAAATCATCCTTCTTGTTCTTTTCTGCGTCATTTAATGATCTGACACTGTTCGTCACCGTATCCGCTTCGGTGATTTTTACCTTGTTTCTGTCACTTTTTTCAATCAACGAGGACGAAAGATTTTCACTCTCTCTTATAACATCATCCTCCTTTGGTCGAAGAATATCACTTATTACATTGCTGTCACTGCTGCTGGTCACTTCAGTGCTCGCATCGTCTCTGTTCTGAAGAGGCGAACTTTTTTTCTTTTTGCTATCAGTCTTCGTGCGCGACGAAATTTTATCTTTCAGACTCTTGTCTTTTTTCGTCGTCTCGTTAACGACGTGATTCGACTGCGATTGTTCGGGTCGTTTAATTTTGGGAATTCTGAATTTTTGCAAACTAGAACCCTGAGTGGTCGTGTCAATCACGCCGTAAAGACCTTCCAATGACGAATGCATTTTATCTTTTAGCGGCCTGTCTTTCTCTTTTTCCTTTTCGGACGACTTATGAGGCTTCGATTTTTCTTTCGTCATCTGCGGTTTTGTTGTTGACGGTGTCGTTGATGTCGTCTGCCGTTTTCTGGGATCTTTCTCGTTTTGATCTTTTTCCGTCTGAATAACGTCCTTAGGTTTATTTGGCGCGGTTACGTGCTTGTCTTTGGCAATACGTGGATCTCTAGGTGAAGTAGTGGTTTCTTTGGCTTGATTCGGACTCATCGTCGCGTTGTGTTGCGATTCCGGGCGGACGCGCGGATCCCGATTTGGAAAACGATTTAGATTTTCGCGATTCAAGTGACCGTCTCTCGGCCAATCAGGTCGACGCGGATCGCGATTATTAAATCCAGGTCTCCCTTCGGTTCTACTTCTATCGTTGTAATATCCGTCTCTTCCTCCTCGGCCTCTGTTACTTCTGCCCCACGCTACAGTAGGTCGCTGAAAAGAAGTAGCCGAGGGACCGTCTGGGACTTGTATTCCACAAGGTATCACATTTTCGTACGGAGGTATCGTACTTTCACCCACTCTAGGAGCAGTTCCGTCCCAAGTAGGTCTCACGGGAGGATAATCCGGTCTCTCAACGTTGTAAGGATCGGCGGCGAAAGATGCCTGATTCATTGGATAGCCTGCGTATTGTAAATTGTTAGGTAAATTCGGTGGATAAGGATTTGGTCTAAACTGTGAATCCATCGGTGGATACGAATGCTGCATAGGTGGCATAGGTTGCATAGGTGGATTAGGCATTGATCTCCACTGTGGATTAGCAAATTGATCTTGAGTAGCTGTGGAAGGCGCCCAATGCGTCTGATTCATACGTGACATGTTATAATAATCCATGCCTTCTATGAGAAATTCGTTTTCTGTCAGAGTTGTGTCTTTATGTCCTTCCATCGTGCTCGAACGTCTTTGATAAAGCGGAACGTTTCTGTCATTCGGTGCGTTCGGAGCACCATGAAGACCTTCCTCAAGACCGTCGATACCTCGTGGACGTGGATACCTCTCGTAATTATTCGCGTAACGTTGATAAAAAGTTTGCGGTCGTTGATCGTTTGTTTGATGAGGATGTGGTCCTTTTTCACCCACTTTTCCAGCCAAACTTCCCATAGGGTTTTGCAGGTTTTTTTTTACCTTGAGCCCCCCAAGCCTGCAGCTTGCGTGCTTGTCCGAGTTGCGTTTATTCTTGTCCGTCTTGTCATTTCTGTCGACACCGCTTTCTTCACATAATAGCTCAGCCAAATCTTCTTGAGACAGCGGAGGCTCGTTTGAAGCAGGCGGCGAAAGCAAAAGAGGTATCGACGGTGTCTTGGACGGCGACTTCGACGCAATATCTCTCGGTCTGTGAATTCGGTCAGTAGATGATGTAACTCTAGACCTTGTATACAATATTTCAGGGTCAGGAGAGCTGTGTCTTCTCTCTTGAACGTTCGCAGGCAATTCTGAAGTCTCGCCGGTTCTTAAGTTCATTTTCTTTAAGTACGACGTTAATCGTCTCGAACCGTCAAGTGCAGGAACTGGAATAGTTTGTACCTCGTGTGAGTCTAACGAATAATTTCTATTGTCATTGATATTTTGTGACAGATTATTGGCGCCCGCTGTTGCCCCGACCGTTATATCGTGACCAGAAGCAATATCTTGATTGTTTCTGCTCCTTGCGTAATGTCTTTCCGATTCCTCCAACATGTCCCACTCGGAAGTGACATCGTCAGAGTTGGAATCCGTCAACGGATCTGAACGATCCGTGATCGTGATAACCGGTATTATTTTAGGTCGTGGTCTCGGATTGTTGTTTTTGGGTAAGTTCGACGTGCGCTCTGTGGGAATTATTATCGGCAAAATTTGGCAATCAGGACTGGGAGATCTAGAGTGATCTGGACTTGCCGGGGTTTCTTCCTCAATTTCTGTGATTTCTTTATCAGTGTCCGCATCTTGCAACTCCTCCAGATTTTCCATCCTCCTGTTTTCCATGTCTTCTGTTCTGTTTTCTACTTGTCTATCCTCTGACGAACTAAAAATTAGAGAAAGTCACAATCTTAACATTTCATAAATTTTGTAAAACGAATGGTGATAAATAAACTGAGAATTTTATTTGTTTTTGCAAGTCTTGATAATAATAACCACTTACTAATACTTACGTCGAAGGTTGCGCAGTATCATTTTCTGTGGATGCCATTTGTGTACTAGATATATGTCCCTGAAACTCGTGTAGAATTAGAATAATTAAGACAAAAAGTACACAAACACCATCTACGTCTACAAATATATTCTCACAAGTTTAACAAAATACAAATATAATAAAAATAAAAGTGAAATTACAAAGTACACAACTATCAATATCTCCCGACATATACATGGAAAATACACATTCATTACACAAAAGATAAAAAGAAAAATGTTATTTATGATTTCTTGCATGTTCTCTTGCATGCAATTCATATCCGTTCGATATTCTATAGTGAGTGTGTACGAAAATGTTCACACAGACAGAGAACATGCATTACACAGATACTACGCGAATAATACAACTTTTCAACAACTTTACTAAAAAAGACATAAAATATAAGCATATCTACCTTTTCTACTTTACTTTGCAACTTTTCTAGGACATCTTCGCATCGCTGCAACGTTTCGATCTTCAATCTGTTTCATCAATAATATTTTGGTTACACATATCTCGTATATTTCGTTTTCGTTTTAGAATATTTATAGAGATATAACATCGTATGAACATTTGCATAGAATATATTTTTTATATATGCTAATCGCATATACAAAACTGTTTTTCTTGCGTTTTTATACGTAAAACAGTAAAATAAAAAAAAAAGAATATTGTAATATTATGCAAATTCTACATTTTTAACTATTAATTTAAATTACAAATTTATATCCATCACTATTTATATATTAAGAATTGTTTGTAAATAAAAAAACGTAAACTAAACGTGATTGTTGAAAAATATTGTTCAAACGTACTTCCGCTTACTATTTGTTAGAATCCCATGTAGACTTTGCATTTTCTGTAATTGAAATTTGTTAGTTTCTTTGTCTTTGACGTTTTGAGGTCCGGAAAAGTCCTTGACCTTTTGCAGTCTCTCAATCATCGCTTCCAAGAATGGAATGTATTTTTGCATTTCTGCAAATTTCCGTTCGTATTCGTCCTCCATTTTGCTTCTCGGTTTTGACTAGCCTGTGTTCAGACAGATAAATATGCTAATTTTTAATTGCCGATACACCTGTATCTAAATTACATATTGAATTTATAAAGTGAAAGCATAGCACAAGAGATAAACAGCTTTTTTAAAAGTTTTATTTGTTTTCACATAAAAGATTTAACATAAAAGATTTAACATAGCTAGAAATATCCCAAGTATAATAGAATTGTGCGAATTGCAATTACATTTCCAATTACACCTAACATTTGTTATATCTCAGAGAAATGTTTCTATATTCAATATTATTTTCAACATTCTACATTGGTGCACATTATTTCCAAACGCACACTTACATAACTGTTGTATATGATTGCTTGTTTTCTTATTTTTCTTTTGTCTTTCGTTTTTCTCAGAGAAGTTACAATAGAATTTCTTTGTACTTTCGATTCTTTGTTTTTTCAGAAGAGAGATTCTATGTGTTTCCATGCAACAATTTACATAGTTTGTTGTGATTGTGTATACGGCTACCCGTTTTACTTGATTAAATTTTTGTACAATAGTTTTGTACAAAATTGAAGAGCGGAGATACCGTGTCGCGCGAGCGTTCGATCTTCGTCAAAGAGACCGAATGACGAATACCGCTCTTTGACTAGCACGTGCACACCTTACTCACGATCGATTTTTTTCTAAGTATTCAGCACGCATTGGTCCCCATCGTAATGTATGTAAAGTGGAACCCTAAGTCACGCAATGTATCGCAAAGTTATCTTACTTTCAAAGTTATCTTTTTTTTCATGAGACAAAATAATTTGTGTGTAATTCAATAATTAATTCAATTAATAACTTTGAATCTTTATTAAATAAAAAATGATTTGATGACAATTTTACAATAAAATCCTAACTGTCGAAAATTGTTCACTGGATTTGTGTAAATCACATCAATATCAAAAATAACATTTTTAGTCAATATTTGCCTATTCACGCAATTTGTGAAAACACACTTATCGCTCTTATCGTAGTGTAATGTAAAGAGAGCATAATTATTGTGCGAAATGCGAAAAGAATTGTTTGTTCGATTCGCATTACACAAATTTTATCGCTATTTGTAGGGAAATAATGCTTCTGAAAGTAAGTACATGCTGTAAGATCGTATTTTGGAAGTATTATTGAGTATAAACTCTCAATAATACTAAATTGTATCACATACACAGCATTGACAAAATATCAACACCCTTTAATTGTTGCAATCACGTACAATATTTTGACACATACTAGTTCTTCCGTTGACAATCAAAAACTTTATGTTGTTTTTTCATTATCATACACTCCAACTCTTTGAACTCTAGTTTTCATCACTCATTGTCAGTTCAACTCATTTATAGCTATTTTTTCTGAACACTCGAGATGGTTTTAGAGAACAAATCAATTTCGGTTGAGAAACGAACGCTAATTCTAAGCGACAATCGTTTCTTGAGAAATAAGACCGTTCTTCTTGTATGTATGTGTGAATATGTGTAAAGCATACACACATACATATATACACGATCTTAAATATAAGATTCGATTATGAATATCGTGAATGTAAACCGGTGAACTTGTTTGTCATCTTTTTAAAACATTCGATGAAGTAGCTCCAAATAACCGAGTATACGTCGCAAAGAAAAGCATCATTAATATGGCAGCCTGTACTGCTTACGTCACATGAAAATGGCTCTTGGTCTGTATCAGCCATTTGGAGAGAGCTGAGTGGATTTGCTCGATTTCTCTTTTGGGTTTTCTTACTTCTTGGAAGTTCTACTTCATGCTCGCTGTGTAAAACAATATTTCTTTCTTCTTCTGAATATCTTATTTTCACACTACTGACGTGTCTACTCTTCGCATCTAATTAGCAATAAGATACACAAAAACGTTTTCTCTGAACGCAGCCATTATCCCAAATTTACAATACTCGATGCTTTTTTGTCATGCTGAATCGCACGCGAGCATCACACTTTGAGAATCTTTCGATTTCCAAAACGCAATTGAACAATTCTGGCTGAATCGCATGGGATTCAGCACGAGAAAGGATATCGCGTGTTGCACGACTTAGCTAAATCTCGAAAGGTTATAAAAGAGCTCAATAACTTTCAATATTTCCATAACTTCAAAAACGTCCATTTTGCTTAAGAAGAACACTTCAATTGTACACCATCTTCCTCTAACACACTCGCGTTGTTGTTACCAAAAATATTATGCTGTAAACCTAGAAGTAATGGTGATAATAAACGAGTTGCACATTCTAACAACTATTAATAACAAAATAATATTCTGTAAGTTAATTAAATAGTATGTAGTTTGCAGAATCTTAACTTGAGAACTTCTGTTCTTGCTACGATAAGTTGATCATCAGAAGTGTGGCCTGCACAAGCCACAGATTTTTCGTGTAGCAACAAGACAGGCATCTGCGCAGTAGCGCAGCCAATCCAACGTGCGCTCTTCGTCTACGCAACGAATATAGTATATATCGATTTCTCGCGCGAAAGTTTAAAGACATCAATTCAAAGAAAGCTTATCGCAGCATGAACGTGATCGCACGATGTGACACCAGTTTAGTTTTGATGAATCAACTTTTCTTCTCGTGTTACCATTTCGTATCATATCTTCGTCAGCTTTTTTCATTTCACGTGATTGTCGGTTACAGCATATTTTCTTTATTCTTACGACTCTTTTAATTCACACTCCTATCATCCTAGTACCCCACTACCGACTAATACAAACATTCGCACGCCAATCGTGTGTCAGAATCGCGCAGCCTTTGTATGCGCAATATCGTTTTGCATACTCTTGCCAAAGAGTAGGAGAAATACAAGGGAGGCGTGAGAATAAAGGGTATGTGCTGTGTTTGTCGCGCAACTCGTGCCAAAGAGTGAGAAAAAGGGAGAGTTGAGTCAAGAGAACAGTTGAGTCAATCTAGAGTTGAGTTTCAACTGAGGTGTCTTTATATATTTATGATCATCTTAATGACCAGAACGCGCGGCTAAAAGCGACGCGGTAGTCACTTATTTTGCTGATTTTTCTTAAAAACAAAAAATGCTTAGCTACTACGTTGTCACGCGTCTGATTTCAGAGCATTTGAAGATAAACTTAAGACGATTTAAGCAAGATCCATGACTACCATTCAAAATATTCGCTAAGTCAAAACTTCTGTAATTTGAATTAAAAAAGAGTCAGTACATGTTAAAATAAATTAAGAGTTTTCAAGAGCAGTACAAATTACAAAGCTTAAAACTTCAATTCTACAAACAAATCAGCCATTTTAAAAATAAGCAAAATAACAATTTTTGCGCAAGGCACTTTTTCCGAGTGTATCATTATTTCAGACTGCTACGCGCAATTTAAAAATTTCAAGTTTGTTCGTGAAAATTTGGAGTTTAAAGTCAGTTCTCGATCAACTAACAGTTTTTAATTTTCTCTCGACGGGACTACGAGACTAACTTGTATCGCACAATGGCGACCGTCGCACAATTCGACTGTCTTCGACACGGTGGATCTTTATGTTCGCA
>QVOB01023809.1:0-14852 GCA_014839585.1 Pseudomyrmex concolor
GACTATGTTGAGAAATAAATCGCCACTTTTCCAAAATTTTTGTTTTTTTTTTGTAGGCTAAGTACTTATCGGACTGCCCACGTATCTCGCGTATTGTATTTCGTTCTACATCATGACGCTACGCATAGACATTACTTTCAGTTTTCGAAACTCTCGTTATGTTTTTGTTTGCGAGTACTCGCCAAATATGAGCGCCGCGCTTTTGTTCAGTCAGCTCTTAATTTGCGCGAGCACACACTCGTTAGTGTAAAAAGCAACTGACATAAGCTAGTCTCCAGCAGCGTTCGCACCAAAAATATAAATGGTTTTTCGTTTCAGTTAAAAAATTAAAGTAATTTCACTAACCACAAACTTAGTAATCGTAAAACAGCACTGTAATATTAGATATAATATTTTATTACGGGCTATTTGTGGAAATAATTTCAAATTCTTCAGTTTTAGAATTCATGTGTGAATATTAAAGAATGAAATTCTAATCAATCTTTTCTTTGTTTTGTGTCAATTCAATATTGCATATCAATCAAGTTCGCGCGAATAACACCGTTCGAGTTTTCGAAAACAAAACTAGTCGAGTGATTTAACTGATCTTAAAATCTTGATTAAAACTAAATATTAACGGATGTAATCTGAGAATAATCGTCTTTTTCTATTCTGATCTTAAATGTCAAAGAGATCTGGAACACACATAAAAATTGCGAAGCACTTATTATCAATCGCGCGCGGAATGACCGATTATTTGCTCATTTCTCCGGCGTTTCCTTGGAGATAACGTCTAATAATAAAGTGGCCTCAAAGGAGCCAAAACGATCGAATTGATCGGACACTCATTATGGGAAGACAAATTTGTCCAGAAGCTATAAATCCGCGAGTCGGTCGTGCGGCGAAAAGTTCTCAAGATCGAAGTTTCCACCGTAGGAAACCGAAGGAATCGAGGTGGTAGATCAGCGCCGGGCACTTTATCAGCTAAAAGTCGGACATGACTCGGTCGGAAGTACGACGGGGGAGTGGAACAGATTTACATGCGAGCGGCGCATTCGAGTCTGCGACCTCTCGCACATTCGAGAGACATATCGCCCCTTATGGATACGCGCGATAACTCGCATAACTTATGCAATCTCAGTCGCTTCGCCATGCAAAGTGAGTTAGTCCGTTATTTCAATGAAACGACGGATGGTCGCCGGACGATGAAGCTGTAAAGGATATGAGAATACGTGGCCGATCTTTGGCGCGACGAGGCCGCGCTATACAACCGTGCGGATTAACATGCATATACGTTTAAAAAAAGAACAGGATATTTTTATACAAGAAAAAAAGAATATAGATGTAACGCTTTCTTGTTTAGTGTATATATAAACTTTTTTGCAACAGGAACGAGAGAAGTTTAACATTGATAGTTGTATTGAATAGACAATATTTGTTCAGGATCATTCTTTTTATTTTCCTACGCGCGGAATTTCAAACTTTTTATAAATAAAAATATATATCCGACAGAGAGTTGAAAAAATATTCTCTCTTTCATAAATTTTATATTTTTATAAAATTTAGCAAGTTTTATTTATTTATTTATTTTTGTTGTTTTATAAATTTGACTCTTCGTTTTGTTTTACGCGCACAAAGAGAAGAGAGAAAACATGTGGATATGATTACAAAAGATAATCGCATATATCATTAATACTGATATTGACAAGTACGCACACGCCATTAATATTGATATTGACATGTACATTTCAACAAAAGTGTTTCAGTGAATTGAACACGAATGTAATTGTCATAATCCAACAGCAATTTACTTACCTTGCGTTATTCTTTCTCTGTTATATGAATTCTCTGTTAATGATTTCTATACTTTTATTTATCTATATCTTTATTTATTCTTTAAAAACTCTTTCGTTTTTTCGACATTCTGCGCCAAATACGCATCGCGATTCGATCTAAGAAAGCAATCAACGACGAAAATCGCGGCAACCTTGCCATCGTCGTTTTCTCGACGTCGTTTTCAATTGGCAACTCAAATCGACCGTAGCTTTCGCCAACGAGATTTAATTAACTTTGCTCTTGAGGAAAGTAATAATGGGGCGCGTTTTACATAAACTCGCGACGCAGTGCTAGAGCTGAGAAGTGTCACCGGGGACACTTCGATTCATTCTGGGAAAACGCAATCTCGTTATTGCGTCGTTTTTAGAGTGGGATAACAAAGCACACAGCTGCGATATAACCGTCCGAAACAATCGCAAGTTCTCTACTGCACTCTCCGCGACAAGAGTATCGAACGTATAATAACTCCATCATGTTACCGGCATTTCCTATCTCGCCAATTGCAGACGGCGGTCAAAGTTTTAAAAGATTTGAGTTTTGTAAAACAAAACTTCAATCTCGTTCCTATTTTATTCCTACTTTTTTTTAGTTGATTCGCTGATCTCTATGCATATTGATACAATACTAGCTTCTATCACAAGTGGGATTTGCGTGAAATTGTAGTAGAATAAATTTCGTTCTCTATTTTTTATCGACTAGGTTTTTTCTAAATACGGTAATGGAATCGCAAGCGGTTTCTTCTGTTGCCGTTTCTTAACGCGAATATCCGCGAAGAGATCGATACACGGTGGAAAAAATTAAGCTCGTTGATGTCTCGGCACCACGGACGCCCGGCGTGTCCAAGTTTGATTAAGCGGCCGTTACCTGTGCGCGCCAGTATTAGCGAACTTGCCGGGAACTTGTTCATTAATGGATCGGAGCTCTCACGGACGCCTTGGGTAAATCCACGCTGTAATCCGACGAGCTCGCTCGTCGGACGGCAATTGAAACTGCCAGCGGCAGCCGAACTGCCATCCCGGGTCGCCCGCAAGTAATATACGCGCGTATAATTAGTTGCGTCGCACACTCGATAACGCCGCGCTCCGCCGGAGTGATTTGTTGGACATGGTAATTTTATCGCTTGTCTACGTAGCATGTTTCCATCTACGTGCGAGAAGCCACGTTTAGGATTGCGAACGTTTGCCGCACCTTTGATACGGTATCGAGATATCAATATTTCGCTTCGCCTCTAATTTTTTTGTATTTTGATGGATTGGATCGGATTTTTGATACGATGCTCTACTTTCCTCCTTTCACCTCGCGTATGCTTAATTCGCGGTTGGCTTGCGCGAAAAAGCGAACGCTGCATGCTTTATTCAGCATTTGAAAATGGATATAGATTCAATAGCGTTGCGGCAAAAATATTTTTAAAATATTTGACATATTTTCTAGAACATATTGGGGAAAAGTATGTGTCAAACATTAAATTTATATATTTATGTATATTTTTTTTTAAATAGGTGCGTATTTATAGAAGTTTTATCAATCATCGATATTAATCCACGTAAAATGTAAATATTGTAATGCGTATGAGAAACAAATTTTCGCGTTTTTTTTTTAACAAGAATCAAGTGTGCGAGAAGTAACGTCGAATAAGAAACCACCGATACTTCAATATAACCAGCGCGCCGTTCGTATCACAAGCTCAACGTCCGAAATGCGATAGGTCAAGGTAGAGAAAATTGATGATGATAGAAGAGGTATACTTGCAGTTTCCGGAAATTAGTGACTCGAAGTAAAGCGGAGGAGCAGGTGCACTTGATAAAAATATTAGAGCAACCCAACTGTGTTATTGCCCATTCACACGATTATCGATTACTCAAGTTTGAGAGTTTGCCGTACTTTTTGAGAACCTTACGTTTGATTTTTCCACTTCTGCACATTTATCTTCGCATACATCTTTTCGTGGATGGCGGAGGTAATCAAATCGCAATAGAGAAGTAAAAAATTTTACTTACCTCACCGAGAGAATTTTTATTAACGATTTCATTAAATTGGATTATGTGTAAATGAGACTATTAACGACGTCGTTGTTTGGCGAATAAATTCTACCGCGCATGTAAATGCATATATCACATGATATTTATAAATTGATAAAATCAAGTAATAATCAAAAATCATATTGATCAAACTACGGATTGCAGTCGGGAAAGACAGAGATGAATCGGTCAATAAAAACACACAGATGTTTAAAAAAACATTTACATATTTATATATATAAAATATAATACAATTTGTTACACAGTGTAGATGATAGTGTAGCGTTTAGATGTTAATATCGAGTGTAAATCGGGTAGGTATAAATCTAAGAGCAATATTGGAAGGATAGGGCGCTCGGTGTATATATATAATATATATATGTATATATATATATATTATAAAGATATAAGAAGATGTTCTTCAGCCACACCTATCCGAAATAGGTATCGAGTGTGTAGTGAGGTGCCTATGAGGTTTTTTTTTCCCGGGACGTCGTTTAAATCTAAAACTATATACAGGACACTTCTCTATGTACACGCACACGCTATTCGCTCGATTTTCTTTAAAACGCGCTCTCTCTCTCGCGCGCGCGCGCCTTACACGCTCCGATCGCCACGCATTTGCTTTGCCTTTTGCCTTCGGTGAAGAGCGCAAAGTTTTCGAGTCGGGCGCGATCGCTAATCCTCTACGTACAGTACATACATTTTCGATTTCCCGACCTTCACCACCATTTTCGTTGACGCCCGCGGCGACGACGCTGACATCGACCAACTTTTTCCGCGCACTCCAAAAACCGGGAATCGTATCCGTTCGAATTCGGTTCTGTACTCCCGATGGAATAAACATTTTTGTTGGAAATGGCGGGTAGGTAGGTTGAAGGCGTCATCGCTTGCAAAATTCGATTTTTCGACGCGTCGCGGCGAAGAATTTTGCTTTCAAGAAAAGAGGAAAGATACCCTGTTTACTCTGCAGTTTATTTCGCGCGCAATTTGCGTAAAAGTGTAACTGTTTTACACTTTATCGTGGAACGCAGATCCGTTTACAAAAGAAAAAAAAACAATAGAACTATTAAGAAATTAGACGTAGCGGTGTAACGCACGCAAAAGAGAAAAACATTTAATAAAAATGTCATCATATTCTAGCGCGCCGCTAAGATAAAACAAAATTCGAATATTTTTTTACAAATATATTAACTTATCAAGACAGAATCAATGATTTCACGAAAATAGTTTCTAAGATATTCCTACGGATGTCGTCGAAGAGGTGGTGAACGTCAGCTAATCTCGTTACGAGAAAAGAAGTTCGCTTAAAATATCTATACGATACAAGATCATCGAGTATAAATAGCGTAATAACACGTCGCTCTCTATATCGTTTTTTTTTTTTTTTTTTTTTTTGCTTGATTGTTCTGTTCATATCACCGGCGGTTTCCTTAGCACCCACCCACATCATCGACGATTCCTGATGAGTGGGAAAAGACAACCATCAGATACCTCTCATTAGCGTATCGCCGACGATGTATAATCGACTTCTCGGAGCGAGAACGAGATTTAAATATTTCGTGTCGCTCATTGCACAACGATTATTACGAGCCCGTTTGACGAAGTTAACAATTGTCCGAATATTTTAGCTGGTCGTAACATGCGATATTCACGCAATGAGGGAAAGAGAGGGAGAGATAGAGTGAAGTCGAAATCGAATCGATTAGTCTCGGAGTATGTTTGTCTGCAGATAATGTGCTCTCATCGAAACGGATATTTTTATTCTGATGGAAAAAAAAAAACTACTCTGACGCGACAGATACTAACGCAAAACGATTAGATATCTACTTGTCCCATCGACATCGGATGCATAATAGATTTTTAATAAATTGTTCACTCATAAAAAATAAATAAATATTCCACTTAAGAGAAAAAAAAGTGAAACACGCGGATCGCGTTTATAAGTGTGATCTTTCGGAAAATAATATTCCGGAAAAGCATTATGTTACACTTCAGATGAACGCGATACAGGCGTCGTAAACACGATGTATTACTCTTGGTATGTATTACTCTTTAACAAACCGATGTGTGTATACGTGTTCCAGTTAAACGATTAAATTTCTCGGAAATATCGAGTAACTCCGCAGCGGAAACTTGCGCTCTCGGATAACGGGTTATCGGAAAAATGAAAAAAAAAAAAAGAAAGAAAAAAAAAAAGAAAAAACAAAACAAAAACTGCTGCGGTCCCCCGTCTCTTTGCGTAATAATTGTCCGGCGTGCTGTTGTGAGTTATCGAAAATAGTTTGGCCGAACAACTACGTACCGTCGAGTACCGTAGGGAGGCGACGTCATGCGCGGATTTATCGTTCGGCAACGCCGATCGCTTTCCATCGCCGGAATATAGTTTCCCGTTCTCACCGTTGAATCCAATCGGAACACAATATTTGTAAAGCAATATATGTACTGGCTAGTTTTCAGCAATCTCGATTCGACAAGTACAGCGTGGTTATGAACGAATGACCTCCGTTGTTGCTCGTGACCCTTAAGTAGCCGATGGCGATCGGAGAGTCCGCAATTTCTCGAATACTCTTTCACATGATCAACAAGAAATTACAATTTTTTTTTTATGCTCTATACTAATAGAAATTAACAATCAAAGAGATTGCAGTCATAAATAATTTATGACGTTAGTGTATGTGTGTGTTTCGTCGTAATAAATTTAGCTATTTTCTTTTTTTTTTTTTAAGTCAATAAATTTTACTTATTCATTGTCGGAAATATATATTTTGTTATTGTTTTTCTTTTATTCTTTACGCCGCGCAACTAAGTGGATGCTGCAAGATGTACTTAAGATGTCGCGACTGCTTAAGGGTTAAGATATACGGCCACTCGATTCTAAGATCTTTCTCTACGTACACACACACAGACATTTCCCTATGACATTTACGAATTACCAGTTAATATTAAATTGTAAATCGCAGCTACGTTGTCTGATATTGCGGCTACTTTGAGATTTCGCTATACTAGAGAAAGGAGAGCAGGGAGGGAGAGAGGGGGGGAGAGAAGGAAAATCTCTTCCAATCTAAACACCGAAACATGATGCCGAAAGTGATAAATTTCGACAATGAAAAACAATTTGGAAAAAGATTCTTTTTGGCTACAACAAGCTTCCCGTTTCTTTGTTCTTTCTTAGTTAAATCCCGGTGCGAAATTTAAGTTGGCAATACATAGCGTGTGTTTAGGGACACATCTCCGTTTCGTTTTGATTTCCAAATAGGTGAGATAAAGTAAAGGGAACAAATTCGAGAGCCATTTAAATGGAAATTATCGGAGGAGGGAAAAAAACTTTCGAATCGAATGCAAATCGCGAATGCAGATTTCATCGATCAAAAGTTTTTCGCGATTTTACGGGCACGTAAATATATGTTTATTTATTTGGATCCTCTCACATGCGACTGATGCGAAAAGTACGTTACTAATAACAACGGTAATTATCTGACGTAAAAAATAATAATAACGATATTATTTGACAAAGTGAAATAAACAGAACTTTGGTAAAATCGAATAGTTTTGTTCGACATATATATGTTTTATACAAATGTACGTCGCAAATATACAATCTATACGAAGTAAAAACGTAAACTGTGGATTCACCGAATTGTATAATTGTTAACTTAGTTTATACATTGAGCAATCGCAAATCGAGCGTATATCGATTACTCCTCGATATCCTTGTGAATAAAATTGACAAACAAATTCAGTTTGTCATGAGAACTGAGTGAGTGTCCCTATAAATGTGTATGTGTGTTTTAAACTCGATAAAACATCTCGAAAGAGCGAGATTGCGTGTATACGTTGTGTATGCATGTTCGTGTATGTGTGTTTGTTGTCGCAATAATGAGAGATGTGTCGAGTTTTGCAAGTAATCGCTTTATACATTAAATAAGAAATAAATAACTTGCCCGTGCACGATAACAGGCGTTGATAAGCGCGTGAATATAACGTTTTATACGTAATAAACTGTACAGAATATTACAAAGAGAGTCGTTGGGTATGTATAATGTATATATATAGTGTGTCTCTCTATATTTATATATATATATATATATTTATATATATATAAACGTTGGTTAAGTAACACCATTGCGAAACTTTCAACGAAAGAAATTGCGATTTTTTTTTTTTTTTTGTAACGGGACTTATAGAATCTCACACAAAAGTTTCATCGTACGTGCAAATCAACCAATGCTTATACATTCTTTATATATATATATATACATATATATATATAAACGTATATATATTTATCTAGCGCTATGATCTAATTAACAAAATGTACATCCGGCGAAAAACGGTGCGAGCGCGACATAATAAACACCAGAACACTCAGTTTATCGTGTGACTGTCGAAATTATCAGAGTAGCGTTTCCCAAGTGACGTTTTACGTAGAAATCCCGGAGAATAATACAAATAAACATAAAATTTTTTATTTGCGCGAGTAATTTTCATCACACACACAGAAAAATGCATTTCCACCATTAGGAAACGAAATCGCATCGCGAGTTATGTTATTTTTTAAAAATAATTTTTCAAATTGACGTGTGAAAAAAGTTAATGAGATTTTAAATTAAAACGTTATGAAAATATTGATCCTGCGTTAATTATTCTTTGCTTTCGCTTTTCCTTTTCGCAGAAAAACATTCGAAAGCTCCGATATTGTTTGCCGTGTTTGAAATATGTATAAACACGATTACGTTGCAACTTGAGAAATACCGCGCTGAACACCTCGAGGTCACATCCTTACCCTGAAAAATAGAATTTCCAAGTGTTCCTTCGCGTGAATCTCGCCCGGTTTTTCGATCAGCAAAAAATAAACAGCCAACAATTAAATCTCTCGCGCGAATACAAAGAAGCTCGAACCAATTCCGCCCTGTCGATAGACTCGCGAAAAATTTGCGAAGGTATCTCTCGTTTGAAAACATCGAATAAAAGCCGAACGGTTATATTTTTGACGTTTCTATTGTTATCTAAATTTATATTTCAGCACGAGACCGAAAAGTCTTTCACACACACACACACACACAATTCGTGATACAGCGTGTGGCATTAGACATATCTCGAAATCGATAATGATAGGATGATTCATACTAGGTGACGACATTGAATGGCAGCTTTATCAGGCAGTGTGATCGCAGGACGATTTAATTAAGTTAAGCTGTGAATGGAGAGCGAAGTATCACCAGTTTCGTAATCCACATAGACCACGTTCGTCCGATCATTATCCTGTCCTAGTACTGAAAGTTGCTCGTGTACAGAATAATTTTTTTTTACAGTTATTCTTTGACTTGCTCTTTGTCGTAGAAAAATATTAAAAGGAAAATGTCTGATCTTTTTGTAAAATTTTACAATCGCAACACAATTGCAGCTTTAGTAAATCATATGATATGCTCGTCTGTAGTATTTTAATTACCCTATATGTAAATTATAGTACAAGTATTTTCTTGCACAGAACACACTGAGCGATCATATGTATATAGGTCCCTTCTATAATACAATTTGCAAGTTATGCGAATGTTTGATTATTTGTTACAGCATTATGTATGTTAGCAAACGGTAACTTGCGCGTAAAAAAGAACGGAAAAGCGTTTAGTATTTGTGCAATTTGCGTCTTCGTCTCCAACGTGCGTTAAAGCGCATGAATGACATAGCCGATACGTTCATATCCGAGAGATACCCTTGCTATGATCGACCTGCGCGAGCGCGTTTTATTACGTTTTTTTTTTTTTTTTTTTTTTTTACGGCAAACGCCGGTGTGCCGCATATAAATAATAACGTTTCAAGCGAAAATTGTCACGCGCAATGTATAGAGCTATTTCGACATCGAACGTGGCACTTCCGTGTTTACCGTGTTCCAAAAATACCGCGTATCGCACAAAAAACTTTCTATTATGTAACACTGGTGCGCGCGTGCGGAAGTCGCAAAAGAGAAAAGCCGATCGCGAAACGAGGGCGCGATAGATGCGATCTCACGCGCTCGGTTTCACCGCGGGCGAATTAACGCGGCTGCACAGCCACATCCGCTTCCGACCAAGCGCAACGTCATTAACTCTCTAGTTCCCTCCGAATGATTTTCAGATACCAAGATAAATGGATAGATTAACATCGAATTCTCTCCGAAATAACGCGTGCTCGCGAGGATAGAAGAAATTTGAAGACTCGACGTGAAAACAATTTTGTAAATTTGAAAAATAAACACATAAGATAAAGAGAAAACAAAAAAGAGAATTGACGTTCTCTTGAAAATACATAAGTAAAAGAAAAAAAATTCTTTATATTTTAATTCTTTATATTTCATTGCTCTTTAAATCCTAATGAAGTGAGCTGAAATATTCACGAAACGTCGATATAAGAATGACACTAACGCGATTCAAACCCAAAAAACATCTTTGTTAATACAACACACCGCGAAAACATCAAATATCATCATTCTTTATATTCTTTAGAATTTTAAAAACATTGCAAAAATAGTACTTACAACTTGTATAAAATTATTTTATACAAGCGACGTAAAAATATATATATTTATATATATCAGGAACGATTTTTTTTTAAGTCAGGTCTTCAAAAATTCTCATCTCCTTTAATATTTTCCGAATAGAAAGAGGGTTGGTTATTTCGAATGATTTAGATTTAGTTTTACATAGTTTTTTTTTGTTTGAATTTAATACGCAAAGTGTGTTATATATAAATTGTACATACACTGGGAAAAAGAGAGCTAACGATTTGTTTTTTGCTAGTAAAACCGAGCATTATGTTTAGCGGATGACATAGTTTCAATGATGCCACGTAAAATTACCGTAATAATTTTATTTCAACATCTATAAGTCGAGATAACGTGGAATCGATAATTTCCACTACATCTTCTATGATATATGTATGTATATAGTTTTATCTATCAAATGGTAATTGCAATTGTTCTTTTCAATTTGCAAAATTTCTTCGTTTTCGACCGAAAGCTGGCGAACTTTTTCCTGGGGTGGCCTCAACTTTTTCCTAGCTATTGTGCAATTTTTCGGAAATTCGACTTTGATGAAAATTTTTCTATCCTCTTTTGTTGTATTGTGTTGACACACAATAGTAGTAGTGGTACAACAAAAATGAAATTATTTCGATTGGAAAAATAAATTCCGAAAAATTTCTAACAGCCTTCTGATTCGCTCGTGTACGTAGTTTGATTTTTTTTTTTTCTGTACGAGTTGTTGCAGTCTTGTGAAACACAATACATTTCATGAAATGCAAGTATAAACTTACGCGTTATATCAGTTTCACAAATCTGTTTTCAATAAATTCCCTCTCCTTACACCACTTGCAAATTACACATATTATCAATTAAATTTAATTATTTTACTGCCAACCGGTGAAACATTTCACCGTTTCGGTATCGATATAACAAAAAAAACAGTACAGAGCGTAAGTTTTATTATCGAATAAAATCACGCGATATTCGAAAGGGATCTCGCCAGCTGTCAGTCGTATCGTCAGAAAAATCAAATCTCCGCACCGCTCCGAAAGAAAAAAACAAATCCACGATCGAATCTCTCGACCAATCTCGGGCGCGCTCGGTCGGAGAACGATAGTGCCTATCTAAGGCTAAGTTTTGCGTTGCTGAGATTGGCATGTACCTATATGTACTTACGCGAGCACACGCACGTTTACACACACACTTCAGCTCCAGCTGCTGCTGCCGCCGCTGTTGCTGCTCGGTCCGTCACGAAAGTTTGATCGCGATGAACAGCCATCAGAACGATCCGAGAGAACTTGAAGAATTGGCCGAGCTACGGTGACGTTCACCTGAACGCGGCGCCCGCGATGACGGTGACGGCGGCCAGGATCACCGCCGCGGATACTGTACGCCCGCAGGAGCTTCCGGCCGTAGGCCCGGCGTCGCTGCTGCGTGATACTTTGCTGCGCACCAGATGACCCCGCTCGATCGCGTTGGACTCGTCGCTGTCGGGATCGACCGGCGCGGCAATGTCGTCGTCCCCGCCCAAAATCATCGACAGCTTGTTCCGCAGCGGCTTCCTCGTGCAGGGCACGTTCACCTCCTCATAAGGTCTGAGGATGCGCGGATAATGCACCTCGAGATTATCCGTGCCGGGCAAGGCGCCCTTGCTGCCGCCACATAACGGCTTGAACGTACCGCTGCGCGTGGCTTCTTGGAAGCTCTCGAAGTTCGATTGCCAGTCGTAACTGACCAATCGATCTTCGAGCGTCATACCCGCCAGTTTTTGCGGCTCTTGAATTCTCACCGGACTAGAACTCCTATGTAACAAAGTTGAACGTCCCGTCAAGTCGCTGGTCTCTTTCATATTTTAACGTTTGTTTGTATCTACATTACTTTTTGTCGCGTTTAATTACAATATTATTGACAGTTTTTAATATTGAGAGTTTTTAATATTTCAAAAACTTTAAAGAAAAACCGATATATCTCAATGAATCATGAGAATCATACATGAATGCATATGTAACACGATGATGGCGTAACGTATGATGCAACGCAATTGTCGCTCGTTGAATTAATGATGGTTGACAATTTTGTAACGTACGAGCTGTCCCTAATAGCCAATTTAGAGCAATCGAGGAATAAAATGTCGAGTTCATGGTGTCGTATAAATGGTTGAAAGAATTCGCGGACATTTCGCTTGATATTTACAATTAACCCAATTAAATTGACACACACTTTTAAAATATTGTTTTAGCAAAAGTATCGTATCTTAATTTCGGTGATGATTGTTTTTAACTTTGGAAATACTGTTCAATATGTCATTATGACATTGTTATTTTCTTTATTTTGATGTAATTATAGTGAAAAAAACTTACGGCACTAATTTCTGAATTCCCAGGCTGTGCAATACCGTCGGTAGCGAAGGTAAGGAATAGCAGAGGGATAAGTCGATGTGGGGATAATAGAGAGCAGACACCAGACAGGTTTCTTCTTTCGTTGCCAAGCCGCCGAGCGTGATGGCTTGGCGGGATTCGGACGAGTATGTGCATTCAGCGACCAAATGATCACTCTGTAATTTGACAAAAAAAAACATTGACGTGAGCATTATCAATTTCAAAGATAATGACAAAAGATTTAAAATTGAAATACTAAAAAAATACTGTTGTCTCCTTTTAATAATAGACGTATAATTAACAGTATAATTTATATTATAACAAAATTTATATATTTCAATTATTTATATTGCAAAATATAAAACTCAATTTTTGTTATAACAACGTTTTCACTCTTTGTTAACACGTATAATAGCGTTTAAACTCTTTCGTTTGAGCTCCTTTAAACAATTAAACTCAGGTTCATGCCCTGCATCTGTAGCATGTCGGCACTTTACGTGATCAAAGCTATACTTATTGTACGTTAATAAACTTTGTAACAAGCTCATAAACTTTCTGATACGTGCTGCGGATTATAATGCGGCTGAAAGTACGTTTGCGGAAGCGCAAACGAGAGGTGTGCAGAAGCAGAACAGAAAATATAAGAATATATTAAAAGACTACTGTAAAGAACGTAAGTTTCTCGCGAGGCTCTTGAGAATAATCTCGGATTACTTTGGAAGTAAAGAATCTCGCGGATAGTTCAAGATTTTCTCTCCGGTTCTTCGCGACTCGCTTCCGTTGATCGGAAATATTTTATAATTGCATTAGCCTATATAGAGAGGACGACGAAGTTTAATAAATTAATCAATAAAGTGAGTGGATTAAAATAAAATCTAATTTAAGATTTTTGCAGTATCCGATATCATTTTCTTTCAATAATCATATAGAAATATTAAAAGTTATATGTTACAATCGAAACCCAGAAAAGGCATAATTTTCTTCCCCCCCTCTCTCTTTCTCTCTCTCTTTTGTATATAGTAGAGTCAAGACTGTACTTACCGGATACACCTTGACCGGCCTCTGAAGCTTGCGATATTCTTGATAATTAGGATCGTAGTTGGTGTCGGCAGCGATCGGCGGCATTTCCTCGCCACCGCGGATCTGCCGCAGGCGAACCTTTCTGCCGAGCTGGTGGGTGTGCATGATCACGGCAAACATATTGATGCCGCTGTTCGGTATCGTCTGGCCGGTGCAATCAGAGATGCAGTGGCCCTCGGAGACCACCTCGCGCTGCCCCGGCGGTATAATATGCCGCCAGTTTGGGTCGATGCCGATGCTGAGGATGCCAGCGTCGTGTGCGCGCAACCGATCGGTGTAGAGGAGACGCAGACCGCTGCTGTCGCTGATAAAGGCGTCCATCTGCGGGTTCATGTAGTGAGTCTCCAGCATGTAGTAGCGCGGCCCCTTGTGCGGATTGAGCGCGTATCCGGCCTCCGGCGGATAATTAAAGCCCTGGTGCGGCGAAAAGAGAGAAAGGAAACGATGGATTATGCAGAAGCCACCGGTGAACAGAAAAAAAAAAAGAAAAAAAACGAAAAGAACCGTCGGCGAGTACGCCGGTCCGGTTCTGATCGGAGGTCCGCTGAGCTCGTCCGATCTGGTCCGGTCTCTGATCTCGATCCCTCCTTACGCCGGAACAACGTTCCAGCTCGGTAATCGGTATACGCCTCGATCCATCAGCAGACCCACAATCAAAATTGTCGCTCGCAGAATCCGTTTTCTTATTGGCGATGCGCGTACACGCGTATTACGCTCGACTTAAATTTTAATTTTCAGATACTGATGACGAAGCGAGATAACGATCCGCCCGATTCGAGAAATCGCGCGCGGTAATCACTGCTTTAATAAGCATCTCGAATCTGCATTTATTAATGCAGCCACGGTAAATTTCGATCGTCCGCGTTTCATTTATTTGCATTATTAATGAGATCTTCTCTTATCTCTTTTTAACTCTGAAGACTCGAACGGAGATTCATAAACTTTTTTCTATTTAGCTAGAATTTTTATGACTTAAGATATGAGAAAAATATTACTGAATTTTAATTATTTTTTATTTGACTTATAAAATTGGAAATAATGACGACATTATTATTATAA
>QVOB01023812.1:0-12961 GCA_014839585.1 Pseudomyrmex concolor
AGTGTATAAACTATTTTGTTTATTTTTTTGCGTCTTTTCAAGTGTGTTTCCTCTCTTTTATAATCGATAATATAATACAAACGCCTCGAACAGTTAAAAAGTAAAAAAGAAATTTAAAAACTTTTAATATTTCAACATCAGAGATTATTTTTTTCTTATCGAGGAATAAATTTAATGTATTACATAACACGGTTAGAATCTAGAAACTATCTATCACGTGTGTGTGACTCAACAATTTACATATATCAAACCGTTAAACACTGCGCGCGAAACGCGCGTTCGAAACAAGTTTAATTACTGAGGGTAAATCGATAATCGCGAAGCGAATATACGGTAGAGATTTTTATGTTTTATTATGGTAAATCGAGTAAAGATAGCAGTTACAAAGTGGCGCGCGGATGCACGCGGTCGAAACAAGCGCGCACTTAAGCGCAATTGAAATTTGCGGCGTTCTTGCACCAGTGTATCGGCCACTTAAAGAAACATTCCGCTTCTTTTTTCGATTAATTAATTTTCTTCTCTTCCACTAATTGCTCGCGAACTATTATTGCCTTATGATCGTGCATCGTCATTCAATTACCATCGCCAGTCATTAATAAATTAACGAAGAATCGTTATCAAAGCGCGCGCCGCAATTCCCGCAATCGTACGGATTGCGTTCGATTGTTTTCTTTTTTTTTTTACGAAAAATCGCTCCAAACCGAAACGCGCGTAATCGGTCTACTAGCAACGCACATAATTTTTCATTATGAAACAACGTACGTTATTAGATAATTTAGTTGATACTGACTTGCCGCTAATTAATTTTCTCGTGTTACGTAAGTTCGCAGAAGCTCGCGCGCGCGCGCGCGATAATTTTACACTAATTATACGCAAACTTGGGAAACACAAATTTAGCGAAAGATTCGCTCTCCCATGACACGCACGCACGTTGTACATTTTTCAAAAACGTTTGATTGCGCATTTACGGAATATTTTCGCAAATGTCAGTCGCAATTGTAGAAACTCTCGTTACTTGAAGGATGCGAGTGTTCGGCGTCTGAGGAAAGTCGGCGATTTTCTGATTGCGACACAGTCTCTCCGCGGCACGACGATGAGAACCCTCGCGGAAGAGAGAGCGATCGGTCGCTGGCCTGCGCGAACTTTCGTGAGCGATCGTGAGCAAAGCGAATACTTGAACCGCCGCGGTTGATGAGGGTTGCGTAAGCGCCCGCCCGAGAAGGTGGGCCCAGGTAATGATGCGTGCGCGTGCACGCGCGCGTATCGCATTATTTTCCCCGTTTCAAGAGCACTCGGCGACCCCGCATTGTCAAGTTTAAGCGCCGAATTGTTCGCCGGACCGGTCGCGCGCGGGCGCGGTCCCATTTCCATACAGTCGGTCGACGATCGTCATTTGCGATGCGCTTTTTCTACCGTGCTGCTAGGACTGACATCCCTATTGTCCGTATCGGATTGATAGAGTGTCCACAGGGGATGTCCGCGAGATGAAAAAACTCGACACATATAAGTACGAGCTTGATTTTAGAAAGAGGACGTAACTGATGACTCGACTATAGTTTACCTCGATTTCCAATCTCTTTGGTAAAACAATTTTTTCTTTGCGGTTTACACTCTGTGCGGCAAAGGTACTGACAGGTAGGGAAAAAAAAATCTCCCGGAGAATATCGGGAATCTCGCGCGAGCGAGAAACAAAACTGTCGAATCTCGAGGTCGCGATCGCACGTACATACCTACATACATGTATTCGCCATCGCTGCAGTATGACGGCCAAAATCCGACCGAAGTGACGTCTCGCGGAAACGGAAATATCAAAGCCGCCTTTATTTCGAGCCTCTGTTCGTTCTCTCTCTTTCTGTTTTTTTCTTTTTCACTCTCTATGCCGATGTTCAAGACATCGCTATATAATAGAGCGACTCGGCGCAACGACCAAGAGAAAGTGAGAGAGCGCCGTTTTGTCGGAGAAGAGCGCAACGAGGATGGAAAAAGAGAACTAGAAAGAGAGTGCGGTAGATGCGCAGCGGAGAGGGGTAGAGTACAAGTGGTGTGTCCTGTGGATGGTGTAGGTAGACTTCAACGAGTGTGGGATGGCGAGAGATGGAAGGAGGTGGAACGAAGAAAAACAGATAGAGATAGAAAGAGAAAGAGAAAGTGAGAGAGGGAGGAAGGAAGGGAGAGAGGCGAGGGCTAAAGCTCGCACAAGGGTTTATAGATAGCAGCGCATGGCCTAGAAACTGTGCCGCTTGGTGTTTTTGACCCTTCGCCTAGCTACCGCTTCTGGGCCATTGCAACACGACGCGCGTTTAAGGCGGCGTTCACAACGCGCAAAAGTTCGATAACAACCAGTCTCGGTCACGCGACAGCAATTTAAATGTCGAATAATTTATTTCTCACCGAGTTTAAGCGCCGAGAATTTAATTTTGTAATCTTACGCACGGTATCTCGCGGAAAACTTCGATGCGAAAAATGTAATTTTTTGTTAATCAGAAAAATCTGTTAGGTTTATTAAATAATACAACTTTAACGCGCGCTGAAATATTTGTAACTAAACCGCAACTTTCGATATTCACTGCCAGTAATGGAAATTTTTAACACATGTGATGTGTGAAGTAATAGATTTTTAATACTGGCAGTCACGCGTGTGCATATTCATGTGAATGATTATCTTATTGAAAAACAAACAACTAGTCACGATTTTTTTTACATATTGTTAAATTTTTCTACACACATATATTATAAAAGAGAGAGAAAGAGAGGGAAACTATTAATAGAAACAACGTGGTGTGCCCTGTATATCGCCGGCGAGCGTTCGGCCGCTCTCTTCATTGTATCGCACGTGAAATAATAATATATCAGATTTCGTGCAGCTTATCGAGCTATCGCGTTTTGTCGGAAACGCATCGCCGCTGTCTAAGATTGTTTTGATTACGCGACACACACGTACGGGGAGAGACGGACACACACATACACGTGAACCCCCGTCCATATATCACATAGACGGATATATATACCACCCTGGAAAACTCGCCGCTGCTGTGTACACCCGACCTCCTTATCGACCGTGAGTTCGACCTCGCTCGCAGTTATCGCTTCCGGGTCGTTGCTTCGTGACGGGTCAGTTTAAGCATCGCTCACAATAAAGGCACTACGCAACCGTTCATTGCGCAGCATCATGTTGGATAATTCTCTCGCGCGCGCGCGCAAACTTTCATCAGTCAGCTGATGATGCGCGTTCTCTTGACGATTTAAATGACGTGTTAAGAAGAGAAATTGCAAATTGCTGCAAAAAAATCTTAAATCGAAGACACAGTCTTTTAAAATGAGAAATGATGACGCGCGTTCTCTTGACGATTTAAATCTCGCAAATATTTACACGGCGCCTCTCCGCCTGTCTGCGATACGAAGCGACAACAAGCAGGAAACGACATTTCTCGCTTTCTCGTGTTGCACACATTGTGATAACGCGATATTATCATTGTAATAATATCGCGCGAGGCTTTTCTTCTTATCGCGAATGAAAGTGAAACAGTTTCCTGATCTCCTATCCTTGGCACATTTCGTATGCGCGACGCGCCTTCCCGCTCTAAGCACCGTAGGTGCAGTTCCCCGAGTCTCACCGGTGGCACTTCCTCGACGAGCAATCTTTCACCTCATTACGCCGCCTGGCAAAACCACCTCTCGCGGTAAGAGCTAACACGCTCGCGGCGCGAGATAGCGAAAGCAATTTATAGTTTCGCGGTGCAAGATCTCGGGCGCGCTCTCCGCTTCCTCGTCGCCGAGTTTTCCGCGCGATCGTGGTGTCCGATTCGGACTCGTTTTTAAGCGCGACGAGACGACGAACGAAAGTAAAACGACCCGTTACGCTTACGTGAAAAGATCGCGGATTGTGCGAGATATCCAGCGGGATACATCGACGGCTCATTATGCGCGCGTTATGCGCCTGCATGACTGACGTAATAAACTTTCGCTTACCTCTACCGGCTTACCGCGCTCGCGAAAACGAGGAAAGATCTCGAATCGATCGTTAAATCCGTGCCATTCGGGTTTTGACACAAAATCGTCTCGAGCAAAATCTAATGTCTCCGCGATTATTAAAAAAAAATGAAGTTACACAGTTTGGGAAATGTGATATTCGTTTCTTGAACTCCGTTCGTGTGAAATCGCAGAATTTTCTAACTTTCTTTTCTTGCGCAAAGTATTTTTCTATAAGCGATTATAAACATAAGCAAAAGAATAATAAAAAGTAAAATCGTGACGTATTTTCCGACAAACAAACCCGTCAGGCTCCGTTTTCTCGCGAAAGGCGGTCATCGCGGGCGCTCCATTTGCGTTCGTCATTTCTTTTGTAGCCGCGTTATCGCGCGCATTGCCAACATAAGTTCTTACGTTCCACATACGTGCAATGCAGATTATTCCTTCAATGACGACCCCGTATGCGCGTCACGCGCTTAGACACACGCACGCGTGACCGTCGAACGGGAATGGCGGATTCTCCGAAGTGCAGCGAAAGTGATGGCAAACGAGGAGAATATCGTTTCGCTTGATACGGCAATTCGCTTCGCAAATTTCTCATCAGACACGCTCGTATCTCTTAGAATTTGTTCGATCTCGCGCGCGCGTGACCATATTTCTAACGAGCTTGCAAGTGTTTTTTTTCTTTCTTCGTTCGTCTGAGCATAGCGATATTGACGCTGCAAAATATTGACGAGCGCAAGAAACTACGTTTCCACACAAATGTGATGACTTGCGTTATTCCAATTTTGAAAAAGTTCGTAAAGACTTAATTATCGCAAACTTAGTGTTTTTTTTTCACTACAAATTTCTTCCTCGACTTTTTAGATTCGTAAAGAAAAAACTATCAAAAAATCTATAAAATACATAAAAATACGTAATTGAAGAAAGCGGAAAGTTTCGCGTTGAGATTTCGCATCGGATTTTTCGCGATAAACGCATCGCGCGATTCGATACGCCTTGTAAAAGTTAAATTAGTTCCGATTGGTTCGACTTCTTGTTCCGTCCGATACGCGCATATCCACCTACCTGAATCCCGTTTACCCAGAGACCGTTGAATGGGAATGACGAGGAGAGCGAGCGAGGCGCAGCGAAAGTGACAGCGCAAAGTACCGCTACACATTGCGGCGCATCGTTTAGTCGACCGACGAGTTTTTTTCTACAGAACAGAGTGCGTTCGAAACCCGGATCGGATAGTCCGTTCTCTATGAATTATTTACGACCCGAAAAGTGCGCGAGATTTCTCAACAATTATGCGAGATAAAAAGTAAATTATGAAAATTAGATACAATTATAATTACAGAAAGAAACATTTAACGCGATTCGATGTGCAGGTAATAATTAACATGATAATAAATAAAAGACAGTTTTACGGAATAATAATGTAAATCAATTTCGAAAAATGCATAGGTATGTAAACGATCAAATCTCGCGTTGTCACTCGTTTATTCGCGTAAACTACTTTCGTCAAGTTTAAATTTTCGTTGTTGCACATTTCTCGACGTGTAGTTTTCGTCGGGAAAATCAAACAAAAAAAAAAAAAAAAAAAGTCGCGAAGCATTTTTGTACCGATTTGCACGAGTGGCGTGCTGCAACTTCTGCAGCAGCAGCACGTAACACCTTAATTGATGCCCTGCAGAGTCGGATCATCAAAGCGAATGAAGCCATTAGCACCGCTACTTCGCCTTCTTTTCTTTCGCTGTCTCGCTCCCTTTCTTCTTTTCATCCTCTTTCACGTGTGTGTCTTGTGTGCCCTCTGGACTCCCCGCATGAGAGCTATCACACATACACGCGGTTTGTGTACGGTTGCGCGAACGCGAAATATGTCGGTCGCAACTTTCTCTTTGTCCAGCGGTTCTCAAATTCGCTTCCTGCTTCTTTGCGCTCCGTGAGATAACATCAGCGTTCCCGAGAGAAACGGCCGAGTTCCTCCCGGCCGAATCGCACGAATATAAAATGTAATAGTATATAAGTCAATTAAGACGATAATATTTCCGCTAAATTACCGCAGAATTTTGCCGATTTCTTATTTAATAGGGTTTCGTTTTTTTTTGTTTTTTTTGTTTTTTTTTTAATTCGACGCTTTCGTAACAGTGCGATGTCGAATGTTTTTATCTCCGGTAAATTTGCGACTCGTCAATACGGAAGCGGTAATTAAAGAAAATTCTATGCCATAATTTAGCATTAAATAGTCTGATTAACGCAGAAAATTCCAAAATGTTCAATTAAATGTCGATTAAATAATCAATTCCATATTTATTAACGAAAATGTCATTAAGTTAATAATATATCATTAAATTAATAATATATTTAAGTAAATAATATATATTTATATATGTGTGTATGTTGATTCTCATTAAATGTGTAAATATAAACATCAGAGAGAAAGAGAGAGCGACAACGCGTTGCGTGTGTGGGAGCTAATATTACATCAAAGGGACACCGATATCAACTTGGATCCACGGCGCGCGATTCAACAGCGTCATTAATCACCGGCGCGATGCACACAGTATCAAACAGTATCTTCGGCTGGCTCAACCACGCCGTAATTTACGTCCCGCTAGCTATACACGCCTTGTCTTACTCCGAAGCGGCAACAGGCCGCGGGGTCATAACGCGAATTACATAGTGTATCGCGCGCCGGTTTCCTGATCCAAAATTTTACTATGTATTTATTAGCGGCCTCTATTAATAACCCGTCTGCTGATCCGGCCATCAGGTATGGGCTGTTCGCGAATAGCGATCTCTTTGAAGGCGCAACGAGTTTCCGGTCCGACCGCGCATCGCTGAGAACGCCAGACACACGACTGCGAATCGAATAAGACGCCGTTTGTTACTCGTCTCAAAGAGATCCGCCGTAAAAAAAAAAGCTTGATTTTTCATGTGGTATTAATGGCTCGGATTTAAAATAGGAAGCGCGAAGAGAAGTCCGCGCGCTCTTTGACGTTCCGCAATAAATTCTCGCTCGTTTCTTTTGTGTTAAAATTTCACCAAGTTCACTGAACGAGATACCAAGTATATCTTTCTCTCTCTCTCTCTCTCTCTGTGTGTGTGTGTGTATGTTGGACGATAAACTTGTATATTATTAGGATTTTTTTTACTACAGAACGAAATCGAGATTTTTATGTAAATTTTCGAGTTTAATCTCGTTTCAGCCACGCACACAGACAGATTGGATCCTCGATCGTCGGCAATGCAACCCGTTGCAAAAGCGAGAGAGATTTCCAGTGTCGGCAGAAAATGCAGAACGCGGCTGCGGCGGCGGCGGCGGCGGCGGCGGTCGCTCCGGCGCTGCTGCGTTTACGTAACGGTAGAGAAACATCATCGTTAGTCGCGGTATAACGTCGGGAGTGCGTTAACCCCGCGAGGCCGAACACGGCTTTCTCCGCCGCAACGAGGCGCTCTCCTCTCTCTTTCTCTTCACCACCGGACGCAAACTCCTTTCCTCGCTCTGTCGTACTCGATTAAATTCACCTTCTCTTTATCGCGCCGCTATTTCTGCGCTCGCTCTCTCTCTCTCTCTCTCTGCGCCGCGTTTTTTCGCTCCTTTTTTTTTTTTTTTTTTTTTTTTTCTCTAAAAGCCCGATCGTCATTACACTTCTTGTACTAATGTAAGCGCGCTAGCTAATTCTCAGCCACGTTCAAGTTGAATTTGCGATTTTCCTGAACAATTGTACAATATTTTTTTTACTTCTCTCTCTTTGAATTAAATTTTTATTTTTCTTCGTAAAAAGGTAAAAGAGATTCTCTTAAAAAAAAACAATCTTCTACAAATTACTACGAAATGTATTATTTCGCCCCGAATCTCCACTCGTAAAGTCAAGTTGCTTGTGAGCGTGTCCGACGGAAGAGGAAGAGAACGAGCGAAGGGGATGTCGGCATAGGATTGCCGGAGGAGTGGGGGAAGGACGCCCTTGCCCTTGGCATTGCCGCTCGATACGATAGTCAGAGCTGTCCAAAACGGTGCCGAGCCAATTTAAACGTGCGCGTAAGCTGCTCGCGCGTGCGAACGCGTCTCCTGCCGGAAATGAGATAGAAAGGAGAACATCAATTTTCGCGCGCGTCTGGTCTCTTTTCGTAACACACGATTTTTTGAAATTGTGAACCACTTTCGTTTTACTTTCGCGGATAAAAAAGCGAAACTTGCTTGTTCTAAAATTATATCAAACATATTTTCTTCACTGAACAATGTTTTTAATTTCTTCCTTCGAATTTCGTGACGATCTTTCCAATCGAAAATTATATCATCGTGTATGTTTCGACATTTTTTTCGAACACACAGGCGCTTGAAAATGGAAAATTATTAACGAATTAAGTTTCAGAAAAAGAAAGCAAACGGCGCAATTTTTGACATCTCACGGGTAATTTTACGTATATATTCATTCTTGGCTATAATATGTAATTAAACTCGGAGAAAGAGAAAACTTACCCTCGAGAATGTCTTCTCTGGTTAATAAAGACATTCTTTGAACTGTAGCAACAACTCCGCGAACGTCTTTTAATAATAAATGTTATTTTCGAAGCTCGTTACGCAATATTGTTTATCCGCGCTCGGCGATCTCACTGTTAAGGAAGACAATTTCAAATCGCGCACTACTCTGTGTGCACATGTAAGGATCGTGACGTATGACATTTGCGCTGAAGGCTTATTAGGTTAAGAGTTGCTCAAGTTCTTAAAAAGGATCAACTAAAAGAGACTTTGCTGATTGGTTGAATTTCTAGTTAACTAGAACAGACTAAAACTGACGGAACAGAAAAGTAAGGAGAAATTATGTAAAACAAATTATTTTAAGATAGAAGAGAAAATTAACTTTTCAAAAAAAAATTCGATTTTATTGGTCTCAGTTTAGAGACGAACTCGATAATGCTCGATACGTTAAGTAAACCGGATATAGATTTAACTTCTAGTGATACTAATGACAAATCAGACGCCGTTTTTGGTCCGAAGAAATTCGAGGTGTTTGAACTCTAATTAGGTTCGAACGTGTTTGTCTGTAGTGTCTACACCAAATTTACAGACGCAGCAATAAAATTGAATTTTAACCGTAAGACAATCTTTACTCTATCTCTTTTCGCGTTACAGTGTCGCGTCTTTCGCAGAAGTCTATTTTCTGTTCAAATACACGTATATTTAACGGTGTAAGTTACACACAAGTGTGTTATTCTTTTCATGAGTGTTTTTTTTTTTTTTTTTTTTTTTTTTGAAGAAACGGACTTGATGCTAAAAGGGGAATAACGTGGAGAAAGGGATGGCCGGGGCGGGAGGGAAGAGAGAAAGGCGGTTCCGATGAGGGCTTCGATTTATCTTCCCGGAATCCTGCGTCGTGTACGCATGCCCTCGCCCTTGCCCTTGGTCGATACTCATCCCCTCAGCTCTCCAAGACTGCTTTTTTTTTTCCGGTGCCCACCACCCTCGTCAACTACATCGAAATAACCTGCCTCGCGGCGCGCGGTGCGTCGGTTATTTTTCGCGGCCGCACCACGTGGTGCGCGGCCACATGGGGCCGTCTCGCGGTACGGCGCAGGTGCAGAACCCGGTCGGGCGAGCACGCCAGATGGCGGGAATTACACCCTCTCGCGAGGGTGAACGACCTCCGGCGCGGAAAGTAGGCTAGGCGTGGCCTAATTGCGGGAACCCGCTCTTAATATCCGAGAGAGCGAGTATTCGCGACGAAGGATATTTTAATATTCTCACACGAGAGAGAGAGAGAGAGAGAGAGAGAGACGCGATTGGACACGCGCGCGATTTCAATGGCCGAAAAACTTGGGAAAATTTCGCGACGAAAAAATTAAAAAAACCTAGCACGTGCGATCAAGAGACAACGCGTTATTTTACGTAAAATACCTCTGCAATATTACAGTGACGTAATAATGACGTAAAACATATTGCGTTTTCGAAGAAACATTTCAATTCATAAATAAAAATACTAAAAGTACACCAGACAGCGTGTTTAAAACACCGTCACGAATTCGGGCGTTCGATCTGATCGTCGTAATTACGGAAGTTCACATACGCACACTCGACGATACTCTCGGATAACGTTTCGGGCGGAGGCACAAAATCGCAAGCCGCAATCAATCTTTCGTATATCGCTCGCGTTTTATCTCCGTCACGTAGCCCCACAAGAACTTATCCTCTTCTCGAGGGCCAACGACCTTGATTGGCTCATCGGGAAAAGCGACTCGGTCGCTTTCCGCTCCGAGTAGACCTATGAATCAGGACGTTCCTCAGGGTTTGCCTCTTCTGCTATCGTCTACCGGGGTTTAATTAATCGTCGCTGCTATTAATCATCGAATTAACGCGACGACACGATTTCCAGCATTCTGTGTCGAGTTCGATCGAGAAGACGGTATTTTGTACGCGACCTATAAACTCGCGCGAATTTATTTACGCTTACCTTTGTACGGAAAGTTCATAGTTTCTTTCGTGTTTATCGTTTCTCCGCTGTTTATTCTTCTTTCTCTTCTAAACAACCGCTCGCGGCGTCTCTTTCTCTCGGTCGTTGTTCCCGTCGATTCTTCCCGTTTTTTCGTGGAATTACGGATACGTCGTCATGGAGGAGGGTGAACGAAACATTTTAGCCTCCGGCTCTCCCGAGGGTGACTCTCCCTCCGAAGTGGCAAGCAACGAATAGAAAACGGTTGAGTTTCACTAACACTATACGCGGAATCGAATGCACTTAAGGCGGACACTCACACTATCTGATAAGGGAAAATAGTGTGGCCGAAGTAACGGTGACGTAAACATAACCGGGCGAACGAAGCACTCTTGACATCGGACAAAATATCTCTCCAAGTTTATCGCGCGTCTGTCCAGTTATCGCTCGTTATGTTTCGCAGTGTTGACGGTAAAATGGACTCACAGTCGTAAGATATAAATATTCTAATCTTTCATATTCCAATCTTTCATAAGATTCAGGCGAACAATGAGAATATCTCTCGCAATCTCTTTTCAGTCTCATCGTAAAAAATTAATATCGTTTTTCTTTTTTTATTTTTATCTGCATTTGAAAGATATTCAAGACAGACATATAAAATTTATACACAAAAAAAAATTAGGAAATTATTTGTGTTATATATATTGTTATATCTTTCTCTCAGAGAGATATGATAATATATTTATATCTTAATAACATATTTATTTTTTATTATTATATAATATTTAAATATAATAATATACTTATATATTATTATTAATATATTTATTCGATCACATTTATATACTTATTCTATATCCTAAAATGAAAAGACATAAAACATGTTATATATAGTTTGTGTCTGAAAAAAAAACAAAGCAGCGCGCACGTGTTGCAAGCGCACGTCGCCGACAAGGTCGGCGATTCGGGCGGCGTTTAACATTAAAATCCGCTGCGGATTTACGTGTTTTATCATGACGACACGCATCGAACCGAACGAGCGACACGCGTGCGTGTACTTGTCGCAACATCTTGACGGCTCCTTGACGACCTTAACCTTATGCAGTGGGCGAGGTCGGACGAAGGAGAGAGGAAAAAAAAAGTTACTTTCTAATTTCGTCACGCTCCGCCTTCCCTCGAGTTCCCCTTTTCCTCAGGATGTGCACGTATGACTGATCGCCTTTCTCTCTTTTATGTTTCAGGTAAGTCCGCCACATGTCCGCGATCTCTAACGAGATCATGCGTTTTGGTTTCGCGCTACTTCAGATTTACGACCTTTGCACGTGAATGCCATCGAGAGCCGATATCGTAAGTAACCGCACGACCAAGTTTCCATACGTTGAGTGCGATACCTAATCGTTATCGACGAGTTTCCCCGATACGGTATTATATGATAATACTAAGATTCTCTGATTTGTGAATGACCAAGATATACGTCTACCACGTATTGTACATCTAACGATAGCGTAGAGAAATCCATGTTTTCTGCAAAAAATGAATTTTTTTCTTACAAGCAAAATCTGGCAGATTATAAAAATGTTTCAATTTTCTCGATATTTTGATAACCTCTGACTTTCTCCGTCAATTATTAACATCTGATCGCAAAACGTTGTTCGAACAGAATAAAATTATCTACTCGGAAAACGTTTTTACACGCTAAGTCACTTCTGAGATCATTAGTTTCGAACCTCCGTGTCCGTTTTTCAATTTTTCACGCGAGGGGTCAAGTACAATCGGATCGGCGAAGAGATATAGTCAAAAGAAAACAAGAAAGAAAAAAAATAAAAAAAAATTAGTATAGATCTCCCGAAAGAGAGAAACTCTCTCGCGCGACGAGCAAGTGGAAGAAGACAGAATCGGAATCGAGTGTATACGAAGGGTGAACGACCGAAGGCGGGGGCACTAGGCTGCTACCCTCTGCGGCGAGAGAGAGGGATGATAGAGCGGGCGAGAAAGAGAGGGCGTCAGAAAGAGGGGAGGAAAGTGCGAAAGGGTGGGAAAGGAGGGAAGGAGAGAGAGAAGAAGGCATCGATAGAGAGAAATACATTGAGCAACCCCTAACCCCCTTCCTTCTCTGTCCTTTCCTCCCTCTGTCGTGTTCGCCGAAGAGGATCAATACGAGCCACGTGGTGTGGCAGTAACGCCACGGAGAACGACCAGCCTAACCCTCGTGCATGCAACAATCTGAACGTGAGGCGGGGATTCTCTTCAACGCGGATAAATTCGACGATGGTTTACCATCGGCGCGCGCCCTACAAACTGTTTTTTTCCATAAAAATCTCTTGAATTTTCCGCTCGGTGAAGCGTTTCTCCGGGATTTTTCCGCGGAGAGTCACACACGAAAACTCCTGACGTTTTCGCATTCGAATTGCATTTCCTTTAACAGATTCACAGAATTCCTTCTCTATTGCCGAACGAAAATTATTTTCAACAATTTCGCGCAAGATACGAAACAAATGCCGATATTTTTCGCGAGCTTGGGATTTCAATATCGCGTTCAATAAATGCATTTTTATATACAATTTTTAGTGACAAAT
>QVOB01023815.1:0-11568 GCA_014839585.1 Pseudomyrmex concolor
CGCGTAGATATCATCGAATGTGTATTGTCGTCGTCGTTGCATTTTCGCGTTCGTCAGCAAAAGAGATACAGGTTTCTTCCGAAGAAGTGGTTTCGTCGAAACGAGAACGTGCGTTTCGTTTTATTCGGGAGATATAATTTAGTTCGCGATGTGTATATCGGCAAATAAAATGAAACGTGCGTATCTTCTCGTTTCGACAAAACCACTTCTTCGGATAATTTGTTGTTTCTTTATATCCCACTGATACATATATTTAAAAAATAGGGAGAAAGTTACATACACGATAACTTTATTATATAATTACTTTTTTATATAAATCAGTTAATTAATTTACGAAATAAGACGTGCGAAATTTAATTTTCAACGTGCAAATTAATATACTTAAAAATTTCACGTTGAATAACAATTCTAAAATATATTTCGCACGTTTACACCCGTAAACTCTCAAAGCCCTATTTTTTTATTTAGTTTACTGTTCTTCTCGACAATCCGCTGTGTTGTGTTAAATTACTTTTGATATCTTGAAAAAAATGTTTAAGTTTTTGAAAATTATTCTTATTGCTGTAATTATCACATATTGTTTAAATTTTTCCGACCGCAGGATATCGTAAAAACGTCTGAATTTTAGATGCTTCATAAAGAGAAAAATCGTTTTACATTAACATTTTGTATGTAACTTGGCTCGACGACGTGAAACTTATTTTACAATTTTCACGCGAACCTTTATTTCTTGCTTATATCGACAATAATCATAGCGAGAGAAAAGAGAGACAGAGAGAGATAATAAATGGGCTCTAGAGATGTTTTGGGAGAGTTTTAAAGGGTCGTGTTCAAAGTATATGAATGAGATGACTGATACGCCGTTTCGTGCGATCGCGCTACCGACTCTTTTTCGGGAGCGTTTTAAAGCCTTCTCGAGTCGTCTTCTTGTTTCCTCCCTCTTCCGCCCGCGCGCGAGAAACATTACAGAGAGGGGTTCGCGCTCGTTGTTCGGTAAAGCCACATGTGTCTAATGGGCGCGCCGACGTATGGGCAGTACTTATCTCTTCTGCAGCCCTCTGTTCTTTTGTGTGATTCCTCTCTCGCCCGAGAGATCCCTCTTGTGTCCCTCTCCGAGAGGAAACCCAACAGGGCCGGCGCGACAATTCTTTGTTTTTGATCGGCGACGATTGCAAAGTTTTTTTTTTTTTTAAAAAAAGAAAAGATGAAATTGCACGTATGCGAATATTTTGCTTTCGCAATCGAAATAACGTCCGCGATACAAAGGCCACGCTTTGAAAGTGTGTTCTCGTCACACTTTGCTTTGTTTGCGACGATTTTTCGCGTAAAACAACGCAACAGAAGTAAATTACGTATGACGCAGGAATGTGCGAACGCGCGATGATACGCGCGAGTCCCGATTCGGGCATCTCGCGAAAATAGCCGGCCTCAATTTTGTATTTTACATTTTTTCTGAGAAGAACAATGAGAGGATTATATCGGGAAATATTTCTCTCTCACGTGTACGCGTTCTACATTCGCGGTCCGTCCGTCGCTGCGCTCGCAGTCGACAAAGGGACGCTTTTTCGCACGGAAATACCAAACGCCGGCGCGGCACTCGAGTCGGATTAATCGACCGAAACGAGTGGCGCGAGATTGTGTCTCGACGGACGACTACCTAGTGCGCGATGGCTCGTCATTCCGCGTGATGCGTTTTCCGCGGGACGTCAAGGTATAAGTCTTTTTTTTTTTTTTTTTTTTACAGGCGAGTGCACTTTGATATTTAACATTTTCTATCTGCTTTTCCATTGTTGAGATTCATCAAATGCCTCACATCTATAAGCGTGTCTGTGAGTACATTTACGCAATCGAATCGAAAAAGGAGGCTCTTGTAACACTTTTTTGTTTTCAATGTCTGACACACTTGCGGTGTCTGAAACAAATATAAAAAGGCATACAAAAGTCTTACCATATATAAAAATATATACCACGTATAAAAAAATATATATAAAAATATATCAAATATAAACTATTTGTATTATACATCTCTGTATATAAAAATCCGATTTATTCGATTTACAAAAAAATTCGATTTACAAAATATACATGTCGCAAATATAAATTTTGATTTTAAAATATTTTATAATCTAAATTGATGAAAGACATTTGTACGCACAGCGATAAAATTTACAATTTAACGAATCGTTGGAATGATTTTCTCAATTTGGATGGAATTTAGAAATTTCAACGGGGTTCATTGTGGCGCGGGCGAGTCGAAGGAGAGGGGAAATGGATAGGAGAGAAGGAAACGAACGGAGGTGGAAGACGAGAGATAAAAGGGTCTGCGAGGTCATGGTCAACTAATCTAGTCGGTTATGCGCGGTCACGTGAAGCTGCTGCGAACCGAGCTTTTTGCACGGAGTCACGAAACCGCGCCCGCACGCCAGCTTGCGTTTTCCCCGACTCGCTTTTGCTTCCCACGATCTCGACTTCCTGCTCCTATCGCAAGCGCGAGCCTGACTAATCGATTCGAGCAGATCGTACGATCGATAAGCTATCTGAGAGTCTCGGTCTATGACCGCCGCGCGCGACTTTCGTCTTTCTCAATCGCGACTTATTGTTCGAAATTGAACGCTCTTTGGAGAATGTACGTACGGAATGGGCCAAAGTGCATTTTGCTTTTGTTCGCCTTAAAATACCGAAGGTATATATTTAAGAAACGTTTATTAAAAATTAATGTTTAATTTTTTCGTTTTATAAATGAGTAGAATCATTAATTGTATTATTTTGAAAGTGTGTGTGTGTGTAATTTCTGTTTGATTACAGACATATAAATTTTCTTTATTAGAAAATGTTGGAAAACGCAAACACTTTTGCCTTTTCCCCATCCCCTTTTCTATTACAAAAATCTATTTCGGACACGTTCGGAGGCTGCTTTTACCGCTCAATCTGTTATCGCCGCAAAGGGCTCCGGACTCCCTCCATTTATTTTTATCGTCCTCGCCCTAAATATCGCCGACGGGCGATTTTTATTTTCGGCGGCGAGACGGTGTCTCATTGACACGAAAAACCGGGGGAAGAGAATGGGAGACACGAATCCACGAATTAACGTCCTTACGATGTAATTACTGCCGAGCGAGAGAGATCGAATTCGAGATCGGAGTGGGCAACGCGCGTCGGTTTCACGAACGCATTATACGATCGTCGATACGCGCGAAGACATCGGCGCTTCGACTGCTAATTAAAAAAAATCCCCTCTCCCTCATCGGAATATTCATTACATGCCCCCACGTTGATCGTATCTTATGTAACGTCGATTGCTCTTTTCGCGTTCCTCCGTTCTTATCGCGCGCGCCGAGTCGATTTTGCAATGCGTCGTTAACGCGTGTTCTTTAAAAAAAAAAAAAAAGAAACAATTATCGTAAACACATTTAACGGTGAAACAAATAATTTAGATGAGAATATTGGATCTTTCTAACGTCGATTGTGTTTAGTTTCTTTTGTCTCGCGAGTTTCTTTGGATTTGCATATAATAGAATGTTATTTGCAAAGAACACAGACACACATACACATTTCCAAGAATTATTAAGTCAAGCGATTCATGAATCCGCGCCGATAAGGTCGAAGATGTACCGATTTATCGATAGCCATCTGTAGATACATAAATTTATTAGATCGCTCGATCTAAAGAGTTCTTGGCTCAATAAATTGTCGGAACGCGCGCGCGCACGCGATGGGTTCCTTTGTAGATCAAATAGATTGCTAGATCCATAAGCTTCGTAAGTAAAAGGGAGAATGCACGGTAAGATCCCCGTAGATTATCGCTCGTTGGATCTTCGCTCGGTGTATGAACGAAACGGGTTTTGAATATGCTGCGCGATCGATGGATAATACAATTTATAATATACGAAGTTTATAACATTAAAGCGATATATCGAAAAAGAGTTTCGTCAGCGCGTGTTCTAATTTTGACATTTTTTGAATCTTTTTTGCGTTTCTTCCGCGAAAAACTTTCTTGAAAAATTTTTAAAAGTAAATTATGTAGAACTGTTGTTCTTTTATTACCAAAAGTCTTGCAAAATCTTTTAAAATCAAAATGCGTTGCGGACCTATTGTTTTTTTTTTTTTACAGTAGCTTCAGTTGCACATTTTCAATGATGGGAAAAAGAACCAGTTTCTTCCCGAAGGAGGAGGAATCGTTGATTACGATCGTGTTCCGATTGTTTTTCTATCTCCCTCCCGCTCGGATTAAGTCGTCGCTGCAAATCTCGACTATTCGCGCTTGCGAGCAACAACACACAGAATGCGCAAGTTGGCAGATGTCGAGCAGCTGCCGCGGCAAATTGCCTTCGTGCTTTGCATTTAATTCGCGATCGGTTGTCTTCGCTCTAAACCGCATCGAGTCGTCGAGTTATAAGCCACGTCTCCGAGAGGAGAGCAGCTGTCTCGAAATAGTGTGTCGGCGCCGCGCCGTTTGCCTATTGGCGCTAAGCAAGCAAGAAAACACTTCTCGGCAAGGACCTAATTTTAGCCTCATTTAACTCACTCGCGGCCGCAGAGAATATTTCTATTCATTTTTCGAAACACAAAGAAACGCGATCTCGTTTATCGCTCAAACTCGAAAATTGACTGCTCGCGAGCGGTAAAGAGGTGAATTTGCTCGTGCGGTTTGTCGCGCACGAGTGACCAGGTTTTATTATAATCGCACAGACACACATACGCGATTATATTATCCACACCAGGCGTACCCTGCGTGCGCTCTCGCAACGATTTTAACGTTCTCTCTCTCTCGGCCGGCCGGCCGGCCGGATTTGCATTTCCTTGCAGCAGCGCGCGTTCAAGCGCAAAGGAATTGTAAGGAGAACCGATGACGTTATTAGCGAAGCCGAGTTCTCTGAGCGCGCGAGAGCAACGCGTTTCATTTTATGAAACCTACCTTCGTTTCAAAGTTCCTTCTCTCGGAGGCCCCCGAGAGTCGTTCCTCACAATAGCGGCGGCGCGAGACGCGCGCATTGTCCGCTGGATTTTACCGCCGTAAAATACAATATCTTATGTATTCGGATTAGGCGGGTTTAGAAGAAGCGCATAACGAAGACTTTTCTCTCTCTCTCTGATATCCGTTTACGAGCCCTTCGGTCGGTATTTTTTTATTTTACAATTCAACAGGACGTAATTATATTCAAGACTCGTTTTTCCGGAAAATACTTTTTCGGTGCTGGACGTCACCGGGACTAGTAAAATGAGAATGTGTCGACTTTTATGCAAATTTGACGCGCGTTTTTGTATCGTAGACGGCAGAGAGAACACAATTACGATGCAACTACGCACAAAGCTACGAACATTTTTCAATCGAGATAATTCCGTTGTTTCGGGATATTTAAAATTGAACTGTGGATCTGACGCATTTTATTCGATTTGGAATATTAAATCCCGGTATATTTTTCCAAAATATCCACTGATATGTTTTGTTATTTATTTTAATGGAAAAAAAAAACAGATTTATATAATTTAACAAACTTTGTAAATAAAATGTTTTATTTTGTAGTTTGATAATTTATCGTCGTCATGAGATATTTTGTAGTAAAATAACTTTGATCTTATTTAATTTGCCGTCCGTACGTCCACGCTAGGTTCTCATTGTTTTTTCGTCCGCGTAATTTATTTGTAATTTAATTAATTTAATTGTTGAAGAGAGTTTCAAAATGTGCTGAACCAAAAAGAGGCCACAAAGGGTCAGAATTAGGGTCAATATTTACGATTGTTTTCACAATTCTTATCTCTTTAATTGATGGCAGTCGCTGGTTCGCAACGGGGAAAAATACACCGCGATCAAAATCCGGTTTTTTTTTTTTTTTTTTTTTTTTTTTTTTTTTTTTTTTTTTTCGTGCTCGCGCATAAAATTCGCGGGGTCGCAACCTCTTCGCGCGGGGGTGTGACGCGATTAGTTCGCAAACCTTTTCCCGCGTACGTCGACGTTGAAAGTGACCGCGTCGGATGGAATAAATTTGCGTCTCTGTCAGAAGTAGATAATGCAAGTTTATCGTCGACGCGCGTCCCATGTGACTCGAGATTAATTGAACATTCGGAGTAAATACCGGATCCGATCAATATTGCGCGGCTGTCGCGGGGGGATGTCGTTTCTCTCTGTCGCGCGCCTTTGACGTTTATTTTTCAATATGTGCGTTTGATAAAATTTACTGCGAATTTTTTCAGTTACATCTCGGTCGAAGTAAACAATTTATACTTTGCATTTTTGCAATTGCTCTCGCATTCTAAACATTTTAAGATGACAAATGACGTTCGTTTTGAAAGGTGTAATGTAGAATTCGGGAAAAGTTTATAAATTTTTTCAACGACGCGCCCAATAATTAAATCTCCGTCAATAAAAAGAAAAAAATCGTCTGGTCGAGGGGGAAAAAAACGACGACGTGCTTTTAAAACAACCAAGCGTGATACTGCGAGTCACAGATGCGAGTTCCGTCATCAGAAAAAAATAAATAAAAACTGGACATCGAGATATTAGGGCGAGGAGGGAAGAACCCCCGTCACAACAAGGGGCGCGGAATGTGACGGGTGAAAAATGCGGAGAGGAGGGCAGCGCGCGTGGGCGAGACGACAGCGAACGTAAACACGGAGGGACGGTCGAGCGCATCGACACAATAAGTTATAACAAACGACGTTCTTTCTCATTGCTGCATGGAACCTCATATCAAGCGCTCAAGAGAGAGAGAGAGAGAGAGAGAGAGAGCGAGCGAGAGAGAGAGAGTGGCGAGAGAGGGCTGGGACGGAGGACCACGCCTAACTGCGTAAAAATATCGAAGAACCGTGGGCGTGCGGGGGCCTCCAGCTTCTTGTCTAGTAGTCGCCTCGAAAACGAGACGATGAATACTGAAACGCGTTATGAAGAGAAAGACAGAACAACACGTGAGAGAGAAGAGGGTATATATCGGGTTTTACGACCGCCATAAGCACCGGCCGAGCCATGCGACAATATTAGTATGTCCTTCGAGAGAAATGCACCGCGCGCTTGGGTTTGTTTCCCGTAGAGGAGGATCGAGTTGAAATAACGGTGCATCAAATTAGCATTTAAGTATCCCGGTAATACCAACACCTCAGTTGAGCAGTGATATTTTTATCGCATCTGGAAAAGGAGTTGCGCAAGAAGTCGCCCGTTTGAGTCCACTCATTTGCCAGATAATGTTGTTGTTCTGATATTTTTCTCGTCCGCAAAAATTGTTTTCGACAACGTCTTGTCAAGATTTTTCAAAGTTGACAAGTTGTTTGACTAATTTTAAAATTTTTTCACACGTTACCGTTGTTTTCGAGATTAAGTCGACAGTAGTCATCGCTATTTTTTTTGATTGAGCTTGACGGAGATTGTGGGTGCGATCTCTCGCTTTTCAAGCGGACAAAGACTGTGTCGCATCGGACACACAGTGATTCGCTTCCGGTTGTCGAGACAGTCGGTCGTTGTTTCCTCCTCCTCCTCCTCCTCCTCCGGAGGTGCGTTTTGTCGCGCGTGCGATTAGAATAAAAATGAACGGAGCGAAGTTTGTTTGTGTTCTCTTACACATCTTTTGTTCTTTTCGGAACACGCGTACAAATTTTTTGCTCGAGAAATCCGATGCGTAAACAACAAAATGGAGGAATATTAGCAGAACCGATCGTTTTATCTGATTTGCTGTGTTGATTATTTGTCGCGATTTTTGTTTGAAACATGTTGCAAGTATTTCTTTAGTTGCTTGTTAATTTTATTTCCACGAAAGGAAACTTCAGATAAGTTGCGACAACGCGTTCTCGAAAACAGCCGCGTATGGCGCTTTAACTTACCGCGCAATAATAATAGATCCCCATCGCGTAGTTCAGTCACGTCGCGGTAGCGAGTGCAAACCACCTCTTCGAATATTCAATGTAGTTTTGCTCGAAGAAGAAGATGGTCGCTGGCACGTTACGCGGTCAACGCGGGAGAAATGTGTGTGCGTATTGCCACACATTCTGCGAACACACGAGGTACGTGCATTATCACGATAATGCACAATTATCGTACATATATGTAATAAATACGCAAATAAATAGTTTCGAAGGTTGTAAATAAACGCGTTGAGAGAGAAAAAATTCTCTCGAAGAGTCAAATGTGTTAAAAGCTTAAACCGAGAAGCAGCTCTTTAGCGGCCTGAAAAGTTCTTTGTCATTTTTATGGCGCGCTTTCTCTCGTCGTGAACGATCAAAAAATTGAGTGTTTGGAAGTTCCATCTAGTCGTTTTACGCCGTGAGACCCTTCGACGCTCTCTCCCTTGGGAAAATCCCTCGCTCTTCACAACGGCAATAAAAACGTTCGCCATCCAATACCCCTCGAAGATGGCGACGAGTAGTCGGTGCATCGCTTACTTACATAACACTCGATTTTTATTTATCACCGTCCGAACAACCTGATCGTAGTAATAAAAAAACAAAAAAACAAAAAAAAAACGCGGTATTTTTTCGAAAACAATCATTGCCGTCAGCAATTTATAGCTCGGCCGAATAAGCATATTTATAACCGAAACAAAATACGCCACCGATAAATTTAACGGCATTTCGAATAGAGAGTGAGTTTTTATGTGACGGAACACACGTACGATATATAAATATTTTGCAAAATATGCACTTGACGCACTTTAGACAAAGTCCAAAGTCCCGGCTTTTGGCGACTCACGTGCTGAAGAACGCGTTTTCTCGCGATGGTCCGGCGATCGGTAACACGGCGGAGATCGTCCGACGTGGTCGTTCGTTCGCTTTCTCTCATTGCCAGGTACGATCTCCTCACCTGACCAGGAAGGATCTCGAATTCTGCCGCCACCGTGGCGGCAAATGAGACACACACGGGGCCACCCGCGCGCTTTCGTTAAACGCCGCTTTGTTAGACCTTTCGATGACTCACGCGCGTTTCGCCCGGTTGTGTTGTGCGGTTTTTATTATTTTTTTTTTTTTTTTTTTTGCGTGTGGTTCTTTCGAGAACACCAGCGTGTGCGAGAGATGAGCCGACTTTCGAACGACTTTACGGCTTTTTCTTGTGAATGATCTTCGAGGGATCCCCGTCGTTTTACATAAGTGATAGATTCGAGAGTCGTTCCGAAAAACGGGGCAAAGGAGGTTCTTCACAAAAGCCGACGTTAAAAATTCGAAACAAGACTCGTTGATGTTTCAGACCGCATCGAGATTATTAAATTTGGAAGAAAAGTAAGGATAAAATTCTAAATTTAAAATGTGGTGAGCGAATTTCATTTTTAAACGTACGTATATTGTGTGCGTTCCATTTCACGTCGTATAAACACTTGATATTTTTATCTGAAATGTCGTAATAATATTCATCGTGACGTAAGTTTTGTTTTTAGTAACAGATTGACAAAAGTTTCGGTTGTTTCTCTGGTATTTAACGTAAAAAAAACGTCTTCACTGATTTTCGTAAAATCTTGCGAATTAAATTTGATCAGAAAATAAAAGAGCCACGACACGACAGACGTGCGCGCGAAATATATTTTCAACATATAAATCAATGCACGTGAAAAATTGGAATCGAATAAACAATTCTGAAATTTATACAAGAATTTCGCAATGAAAGATTCTTTAAATCTCACGGAGTAGTTTTAAATGAATAATTCAACACATACGTGACGCGCGAAGTGGCGTTTTATGCGAATTGTAAAATTGTTAGTCAATTCGCATTTTCTATGTGCCGTTAATTTACATATTAAAAATATTACGTTACGCTCTCAACGTCCTGTTTCTTGATTTAGTTTGTACTTAGAGTACCGTGTATTTGTTGCAACTAAGTTTGTTTCCTTCGAATTTGCATGTTAACAACTCTCTCTCCAAGTGTGCTTCGTTTGCTTTAGATAGATATTACGTTGTACTTCAAGTATCTGCTGATGATAATGTTGTTTTAGTTTCCCGGAGGTTAATTGAAAGGGTATCTTGGCAAACCTTGAGACAAGATTCAAAGGTCGAGAGAAAGAAACGTGTATATTAAAGGAAACAAACTTTCTTCGAGACATTCTCTTCTTTCCGATAAAACTAGTTTAAAACGTCTCGAAAAAGAGTCTCGCATTGAACTCAATATCCGGTCGTCATTTTTTTTTATCGCATAAAACGTAAAAGAATTTTATTTCTTGTTTTGTGTTTTTTTTTTTTTTTGTAAGTCCTGTTATATCTTCTATCTTTTATAGTTGTTTATTTTTATTTGACGTATTTTACGAATACAACATAATGCGCCGGCCTTCTGTTCGCGCCGTGTCGTCACTGCTTACTTGGGGAGACGCAATCCGCAACGCGTCTCTGGACGGTGCATCATCTCTCGCGGCAATGGCGAATGCGTGTATTCTCGGCTGGAATGATTCAAGCGCAGAATTTCTCCGCCATTGAGCATCCAGACGCTGCGGACATTTACGCGCAGACTCGTGCCAAGATTTATCCGCGTTCGCGGTATTGCGTTCCGTCTCTCCCTCGTACAGTTCATTTCAACGCTGCATTATTACGGAATATTAGAATAGAAGAATGGAGAGAGATAGGATCAATATGTTAGAATAGAATGGCATACTCTTGAGGTTGTCTATCGTAAAAATATCGATTGCGCATCGGAATACGTTCTACGAACTTCGCGGAATGACGAAGATATTGACGATATTTATATTGAAAAGAATTTTGCGAAAATAATTGTTTGCATTTTGTTTTATCCGTCTCTTCGCGGTCTCGTCTGCTTCTTTGAATTTTTTTATCTTGTTCAAAGTACAATATGTTATTGTACGGCGCGTCACCACGTTTAGTTTGAATCGACGGTTTCAGGACAGTTTATCTCGAATGACCCAGAATCACCGGACGTTCCTCGTATCATTGTTTTTTTTTTTTTATTTTCGTTGTTGCGTTTGCGCTTGAAAAGTTAAGAAGAGATTAAAAATAGACGGATATTTTTAAATTTGAAATTAATCTATAAACTATATTTATTTAAAGATAAAAAGAATAAAATGCAATTTCCTCCTCCGTCGCGAAAATGCAGCTGCATGGCGGCGCGAGTGCATTTTCTTTGACGGTCAGGGCCGGTGGGTGGCATGAGGTGACCAACCTATTTATAGATCTCGCCGACTTTGATCTCTTTCTCTTTCTCTGTTCGCGGGATACGGTTCTCCTCGATCGACACGTAAGACTCGTGCAACTTTTTACTCCCGGTGCTGTATTACATGTGTCAACGAAATGCGCTGCCGCGCGCGGGTTGCTCGTTAAACTCGACAACAAAGAGCGCGGGCTTTTTAGACTTCGCGTTTGAACAATTAAAGGAAAAAAAGAAATTAAGATATTTTTTGCAGTATTACAAAAGAGCGATGTGCGTCTGATAAGAGAAAAACCAGATACAGGAAGATAACAAATCTCTGATGTGATGAAAATTTTATTTTCCACTGAAAAACTCGGCATTCTCGATATTCTCGTAATTTATTCCCCTCCCCGAGATATATATATATATATATATATATACTAGCACAACGCAGGCGCGCGCTACGCGCACGCTATTATAATTGACAGACGGATAATTTGCGTGATAATCTGAAAAAGCGTGTG
>QVOB01023816.1:0-13855 GCA_014839585.1 Pseudomyrmex concolor
AATTCAAATATTTGTGTGTGATTTCAAAGATATTCTTTCTCTTTTTCCATATCTCTTTTTAAATTTGAAGATTTATATTAAACTTTATTATATTATTATCTCTAATAAGTATATAATTTTACACGTCTATCTCTTTATCTGAGGATCCCAATATTGTTTCAGATCGTTGAAGTTAAAATTCCGAGATTGTTTTATTTCCGAAATTGCCATTGTTTTGGAATAACAGTTGTAAATTCTATTTAAGCCCGGGGCATCTGAGAGTCTAGTTACGGACTAAGCATACATCCTTTGTCCCTGTCCCGCACCCCAATGCAAGAGTGTGCCATTCCACTTCAACGGTGACATTTATCATTCGATGTAGCCGACGTAGCTGTTGGCATCGTTGTCGTTCGATATTATGGCTGTTAACGGGAACGTAATGGCATTATCTGGCCATTGTCCGACATATGATATACCGTGCGAGTTACGTAAGGGGGTGTGGGGAGAAATACTAATTCGCGAACACACAGTATAGATGCGGCGACCGTGTTTCGTCAATAGAATTTTGGTATCCTAATTTCGCGAATAACAACGCTTCGTTCAACTCAACATTTCTATAATCTTCTTGTTTCCGATAAAACCGTTTATAGTATCACACACACACACACGTACGTACGTACATATGTACATCAAGTGCTTAATTCTCTGTAAACTGATGTGACACGCGTGTAGAGGTAGAATAACACTTTTTCTTTCATTATTTCTCAGCGTGTAGAGTGTTACTAATTGCAAGCGTTTTTTTTTTTTTTTTTCAAAACGCCGAAGTGGAACGTTTTATTTTTCAACTTATATATACGTGCGGTTACAACGTATAATTATTTTCAGCTTCTACGTCGAAACCCTTTAAGTAAAAATCGAAGAAGCGAACGCTGTACTCGGACGACACGTGGCATCGACTGACTTTCGAGCGCCCCATTAGCGCAATCGCGTCGCGTTGCGTCGTGACGACGACGACGACGACGAGGCGCACAACGCGCGTGCACGCTGTCATCCGTGAAACTCGGGACCGCTGTTGAACCTCCTTGCGGTGAATGGGCGAGGGTGAAACCGAGTGCTCCGTAATGGATGACGACGGGCACGGAAGGGTAGATGAGCGATACTCGTATATATCGTTGGACTTGTCATCGTGCGCGGTTCGTAAACTCGCCGACAATTACGCGTGTCGGACGCGCACGGCAAACCTTCGTAAGTTAACTCGACACATCGAGTACGAACCGCGACGGAAGTTAATGGGATTAGAAAGAAAGAACGGCTTGACAATTACGGGAGGGAGAGGATTTTTTCACGAGAGGCAAATAATAGAAATTGTAATAAGCGCAAGTCGAAACAGAGAAAGTAAAAAAAACAAATAAAAAAAAAAAGAAAAAAAAAAAAAGAAAGACATGTTGAAGTAAATGAATTCGTCGAGTTTCAATGTCAATGCGCAAACAAGCAGCAGTCGTGTCTTGTGTTTCGGTGTACACGCTCTAAGCTTAAAATGGAGAGAACTTTGTAGACTTGTTAAGCCGTAGAACGCCTTTAATTCGAGTGATAATAAATGTTTGCGTTTTGCATGTATCCGGGTGTACGCTGGATGCCTGGCATGTGGCAGGACCAGTATTTGTTCAGGCACGCATGGCAAATAGAACTCGGGAGAAGCCCGAGGCGGGTATCGCTCTCCGGTTTTGTCATACGTATACGCTTGCATTGTACTTGATGCACTCGTCCAACTCGCGCCAATGACATAAGAATGTTTTCTATTCGACGAGGTTTAGCGATATGTAAAGGGAGCGATATTTTTTCCCACATTGACATGTGGTTTTTTTTTTTTTTTTTTTGAGAAATCTAGATTCTGGAATGCACATTTTTATACGCGTATACAAACACCGAGAGAGAGAGAAGAAAACACAAACTTACAAATTTAACTATTATCCAACAACAACAACAAAAACATGTTCGTGTTACTGTTTTGTCGAAACTTTTCATTAAATATTTAATTTAATTGTATTTTAAGATTAATTTTCAAGAAAATCTCTCCCTCCGTTCATACGCAAAGATCTTGAAAAATAATAATAACAAACGTTTATTGACACATTTCTTAATTAAAAGTACATAATTGAATTGCTGGTCGAAATTCAGACACACAATTTCTTTGGGATAAAACACGCGTTTAAGATAGACGCAAAAGAAGAGAAATGTGAAAAGGTCCTTCAGAAGCCGTGAACTCGTGTAAACTCGGCGGAATGTACTCGTTCATTTCCATACATGCCAGTGGCACACACACCCCATCCTTACGCTACCTCACCGTTTCCTCGTATCTTCCTACGCCACCGCCTGCATTCCGCCGAGAACGTCGGAGACGTAACACAGTAGTTGCAGGTGCTTCAGATCGGAGGCGCCTGGATACAACTGGAGTACCGGAGCAAAATCGTCTTTACCGGTTTCGCGAGGGCTCAGTGAGTGGTTTCTCCAAGCCCAGAAGAGCCTCGTGCATTCAAGGTTTCTACGTGTTGCGACACTCGCACGTGGAAGCGAGAGCGAAGCAACTACGCTCAATCGATCGCATTTTGCGGAAAACGATTCTGACAATCGGCTCGATGTGATAGACAAATTTCGAAATGCGAAACGAAAACTTTCGAGAAACGCTGAAGTCCCACACATTTCGACAACTAATTTAATATGTTATTCTGTAAACTTTTTTTTTTACCTATTATTTAATTAAAATAAAATAAAATAACATTTAGAAAAAAGATTTAAAAATAATTTACGGAAACAGTTTTCACAGACTAAAAAGTCAGAGCAGTTAGATATTTTACGGACTATAGCTCCGCGAAATTTTACGTAAATCACCAATTCCCAAAAAATTCGCTGCTCACAACGTCTGTTCCGTTGCATTTGAACGTTTAAACTAACACGTCCTTTCGATACGGCATTGGCGGAGGCGGTGTACTGTGTTTGGTAGAATTAGAAGTGCGCCCGTCCTCATTTAAAAGCAAATAGCACTCGACCCGCGCTCCTTTTCACGAACAATAGAAATGTTAAGCTAACAGCGCGCCCGACAATTGACACAAGTGCCGGCCGCGACTCGCTCTTTTTATTCGTGGAAAACTTTCCCCAGCGCTGTTTTTCCCCCGTTTCGTCTCGTCGTTCCATCCCTGTTCGCCACTGTGTGCACACTCTGTCTCGCACTCTCTATGATAGCTTTTGTTTCTTATTGTCTCTCTTTCCTTCTTGCTTTTTCTTCTTTTTATTCTCTGTATCGAAATGCACTTGGAGTTCGGTGCACCTTCATCATCACGTTATTGTCGCAGGTGTGCATATTATTTTTAGACAAGAAAAACACGAACTACTACAAAGAAGACGATCGTTTAGTGAATAATAAGAACTTGAGCGAAGAAAATTATGAAAATAATGTGATCGAAGGTCTAAAGATCTCAAGAGAAACACACTTTCAGCGCAATTGAAAGATTAAACTGTGAAACAAAACGCATTGTTTACAGATTGAAAAATTCAGTCCGTTAATTTCAAGTGAAAATTCGAAGTATTGTTCCGCGGCTCTCTTTGATTCCGCAGACTCCAAATTTTTCAACGCACACATTTAAGATTTCTAACATTTTTAACAAAAACTCTGAAAATTTATGTATCCTCGTAGATTTGAGAATTGCTGTAAAAAAAATTCCGGATAAAATTCTCACAGATAATGAAAACCGAAAAAAAGAATTTTAAAAAATAAGAAAAATCGCGAAAAAAGCCATATTCAAGTTTTAACAACGTTCTCGCTTTCCGAAGAACCGGAAGAAAAAAAGTTTACGGCGTCTCAAAGTGGGAAGCAGTTGCAATCGCGAGAAAGAAGCAATTGCGAGCTGAAGTTTTCCGGACTCTTGAAGAGACTTGAAACGAATAATGCCTTACGAGATTACAACCGAGATATTGCGACCTTTGATCTTCGAGAAATTGTGCGAAATACAAGTAATCTTACATGCAATTTATAGAACGTTAAAGAATCGTATTTTTTTCGATACGAAGAGAGGGAAGGAAACGGGTGTGTATTGTCACCGAACTTTTGTGCGTGAGTTTTCCTTCAGTTTTCTGTTTATTACATCTTCGAGATTTGTATCGGCGTTGAAATGTTGACGAAGGAAACGGAGAGTTTAGTTTCGATCGTTATGAGTTTCGCAAAGTACGAGACACGAGTTTCGACGTTCTTTCTGCATCACAATTCGCAAAATGCTACGAGCACGTCATCGAGAAATCGAAGCGGCAAAACATTAAGACGAAAATTTTATACAAAGACAAACATTTCTTTAATTCAATCTGTGGTTTCTCCAATTAATTTAGATTAACGATCGAACAGCGGGATAAGTCTCGAGACTGCATTTTGTAAGATCCGTCATTTGCGAATTGCGAGAATGTCTGAAGGTTTCCGGCCGGCCGCCGCCACACATTTCGATACAGACATTCCCGGAATGTAAGCGCTCTCGAGATTCCCCGGTTGAAAAGCGAAGCCGCGGTAAGTAAGCCGCTTTGTAACCTTAAACGTGGACCGCTCTCAAGAGGGTGGAAGTATATTACGGACAATATTACGGATGAACGCCGGTCGGGCGCGAGAAACAGCCACTTCAGCCGATAATCTCGTTATGTACACCGCTAGTAATGGCGCTAACACCCTCGCACGAGATATCAAACATTTGTGAGCAAGTTGTTTATTGGTTTTTAACGTGTTAACCGTTCTAATCTCGGTCTTTTATGAAAACAATATCGATCGTATACAAGCCAATCTACTTCGTAGAACTTTGAATTATTAAAAATTTTAATGCAAGCTTTGCACTCGTCTCGTCCACGATTTACGATCGCGATTGTGCGAATCATTCAGATAAATTTTCTCTCCATCACAATCTTCGACAAACGAAGATTGTTTTCCGTTTTATCCCCTCTGGATAACACCACACACACTCTCGGTGAGGGTACGACAAGCCTTCGGCGATACAATGGCTGTCTTATATGACACCGGGGGATGACACTTTAAATTTAATTTAAACGCGGTATTGTGCCGCCACCACCGCCATCATCGTCGTCGTCGTCGTCGTCGTCGTCGTCGTCGTCGCCCTTCTGCGTGAGCAAAACTGCACTAGTTTCAATGGGAGCTCTCTCTCCCCATTGTAGTTTTCATAATGCGTCTACGCTCTTCCCCTCTTCTCCTCCCGTTCGCTATTCGCCACCTCTGTCCTCCCTTTTGGAATCGCGCGCGCTTTCTCTCTCCGCGTCGGATTTTTTCTCCTTGCTTACCCAGAAGACTTTCTTCGTACTTAGGGCGACACGATTCTGTTACATAAATATTGGCTCGATTTCGGTGCGCACACCCTTTTACCGAGCCCCCTGTCCTCCTCTTCCTCCCCAGAGGCACCTCGACTGTGGTGGTTGCACGGTATGAGATTTACGCAAACTGAAACTGCGTGTCTCTCTCTCTCTCTCTCTCTCGCGCGCGCGGATCCGTTGAAAGCTGTTTAATGTTGATAGCGTAATTCGAATTCGACCGAATTGCGGATGTTGCATTCGCACACAAATACAACATGTCAAAATCTAAACAATTTTGAAGATAAACCCAAGAAAGAACTTTTGCAAGTGTGTCGTAATGACGGTTTACTCAATGAAATAAAAAGAAATGACGTGATGCTTTGAGAGCTTTCGATAAATTTCAATTAATTTTTTTCAATATTAAAAAAAATTGTAGATATTAAAAGCTAAATATATATATATATATTCGTAACACCGCAACATCTAGCAATAAAGCTTGTACGATTCTCGTTAGGTCTTCGCGATGCATCCCTTTGCTTACCCTATGAGGCACGGGTAATGCCAATAAATCGCAACACTCGGGGCGGTTACATAATAAGCGCGCGCGCGCGCGAGATCGCAACGGGTGCGAGGAGAATGACACATAAATCGGTTATAAATTCGGGGCCTGAAAATGTCCAATGTTAGTCTTGTTGGAAACGGGGTGAAAATGGGTCAGACTCGCGAGGCCTTGTAATATATACGACAGTCGGTGCAGGCGACACGGTGCCGGTCCATTATCTATGCCAATTTACGACTTTTTTTTCCGATCATATCTCTCGTTGGTCGATTTTTTTTTTGACAGAGAAGATCTCTCCATTATATCAACCCTTAAATTCTCAGATCGTAATAAATATAAGGCTGAGGTGTAACGTTACTTCTCGAAGACTCGAGAATTTGGAGATCGAGATTCCCAAGACTAAGCAAGCTCTCCCCTAAAATATATTCGAACAAGATGAATGTGAATGAAAAAGAAAAGGAAATTTCATTATTTGTGTGAACTTCGCTAACTAAAATTAACGTCTAACATTTTTGTGGCTGATACATCGTTAATTAAAACATTAAAAATATAAAATCTTCAAATCTACTCTAATAAGTATATCTAGTTGCGACTGGTAGAAGAAATCGATAATTTTATGGCGAGGCCGATTTTGTCCGACGGTACTCGCGACAACAAAGTTGAAGAGTGGGCGAAGGCGCGGGAACGCAGGAAACAGGTTACACAATTCCGACGCAAAAAGGAACGAAATGTTGACGAAGGTAACACATTGTGTTTCGCACAATAGTTGTTTACCATTTCCATTCTTGGTAATAGCGCGCTGTCAGGTTTCGTCGCCGACTATTACCGATACACACGTTTACATATATTGTATAAATGTTATACAAGAAGAGATGAGAGCGATTCTTTTCTTTAAAGATTTTAGATTCGTGCGATTGTGTGTTCGCGCGAACAACTCTATGTAAAACAAGAGCTTAAGGGTATTTAAGTTTTGCTTTAACTAAACAAAAGAATTACCTTCAATTCAATGGGCGACGAGACTTTACAACAACGTGTACAACGTGCACGCGGTTCAGAAAGAAGCAGGACAAGAGAAATTACACGGGCAATGCATAATTCCACATAAATTACTTGCGTTCATTCAAAGCGTTCGTAGGATTCGTTTCGTCCGAATCGACTTTGGTACGCGTTCCGCGTCGCGGCCGGAAAAGGCGGTGAACAATAGCGGCGCCGCGGACGGCGCTGCAGACCACTAATTATAAATCCATTGTTACGCTTATTTTTTCGCCCGACGTCATTCCTACCTGCCTTCTAGAAGACAGAAGAAACGAGAGCGAGAGAGAGAGAGAGCGAGAGAGAGAGAGAAAGAGAGAGAGAAAGAGAGAGAGAGAGAAAGAGAGAGAAAGAGAGAAAGAGACGGACGCCATTCTGTTTGCCGCCTGCTAGCCGTCGTAATGCCGGCATTGTCTCGCCATTGTAGAGACATTGTTGCACGATAAAGCGCGAAGACAAAACCCGTCTACAAAGGTCCTCTTTCGCGTAACAAGCTGTCTTTGTCTTCCGGTTTACTCCCCGCTTCCTTGCTGCGCCTTTCTTATTACTTTGTCTCTTTTGCACTTCTCACCGAATAAATCTATTTCTAAAATACTTTTCATAATACCTTCTTAAAGTCTTATAATATTATTGCCATTGCGCAAGTTTGACATTTACAAAACGACAGTTCTTTTTGCAAAAGATAACAATATCAATATACATTGCAGATAGTGGGATCCGTCTAGTCGCTTATTGAGCAAATATTTTGACACTTCGTTTTAATCTAAAGAGTGAAAAAGTTTGCATTCTCTCAAGAATTACGTAAAACACTTGTTTTACGTAATTCTGATTAAAGATGAAATAAAAATTTAAATGCCCGTGGCTATATATGTACAATGAGCCGTTTAAAGTTTTGCTTCTTTACAAGTTTGCGTCTCTTTGTGTATCTGCGATTTGAAACTTTCGCATTAGAACATTCACGAAGGTTTAAACTATTGACTCTGTAGTTTTATAAAGCTTCAAATGTGAAGCACATTCATAAACAGAAAACGTAAACTTCGGAAACTCGGAAAATTTCTGAAACTCGATTGCGTTGAAATTTAAAGCTTTCGAGATATAGGTACCGAATGCTTTTCGGAATTTGTCGCGCTGACAACGCGCGGAACCCCGGCTCTGTGGGTAGACGCTGTGTCGTTGCTAGGTAGGTAGGGCGCGGATAGGGTACCTCACGTCCTCCCTATCAGACCGATAACGAGTTAGCGTTCGCAGTGTTGTACGGTTGGCTTGAATGTGTCGCTACAATGTAGCCAACGTTCAGGCATTCAGCGGTAGACAATGCTGCGAACATAATGTCATAATGGAGCGGGGTGCTCGCCAGGACCCACCAAGAACATAGCAGAGAGAGAGAGAGAGAGAGAGAGAGAGAGAGAGAGAGAGAGAAAGAGAAGAGAGAGAGAGGGAAATGGAGAAAAAGAGGAAAGAGAGAAAATAGAAAAAGAAAAGAATAAAAAAAAAAGAAACTCAAAAATAGATAGAAGATCGAACTAACGTGTGTCTTGTTATGAGTTTAGTTCAGTTAGACTATGAGATATCTCTGCTAAAGACTATTATACACACATTGAGCCTTTCATCTTGTACATCTACAAATCATCGATGCTCAGTAAAGATGGCTGCGATGTCATCGTTCTTATTCGGATTCCTGCGGGAATTTCACTCCTGATCTACAGAGGGGTAGATACAGAACGGGTAGGTAAGTGGAAAAAGCGAGCAAGAGAGAGAGAGAGAGAGAGAGAGAGATATGGTTCTCGGGGAAGGAGGGTGCAAGCGCGTCAATTGATGTCGGGAGGTACTACCGCAGGGGCGTCGGCTGCCACATTGTTTCAGCACAATGTCATCCCCGTTCTCGAATCCCTCAGCGTCGTTCGTTCGGCTCCTCCGCGTCCCTTGGTTATCAAGGGATTTCTGAAGGATACCCTCCTAGTCTCGTTATTTTAATCATCCCCCATTTTATGCCTGCAACATCCCCGATATCGGTATGCCCTTTCGCGGTATTCTTTTCCGGATTGCAAATAACACTTGACGCAGCTCTTAGTTTTCACGATAATGTCTATTTTCGACAATGTGTCTTTCGATCAATTGTCAATCACATCGATTTGTCAGATTTCAAGGGAGAGGTGAATCTCAAGGAGCCGGGACACACCGCGCCGAGAGTGATAAACGCTTCTCCGCGCGCGTCTTTCCATTTGTGTTCCTCGCCGGAACGTCTCATTACACTCGCGAAAACGGATGGATCTCGTTACGATTATGAGGAGGGAGAAGAGATCGTCCCCGTCGACGCGCCGACGAGCAGCGACGTAACCGACGTTATTTTTTTCCGTTCTCGAAAGCCAGCCGTTCGGAGGGAAAAAGAGAGCGGGAGGAAGAGGAGGCGGAGGAGGAGGAGGTGGGGAGAATAATTTAAAAGCTGAATTGAATTTTTCGTCCTCGGAGTCCTTCGTTCGGGCATTGGGAGGCGGACAATGGCTCAATGGCGATGTATCAAGGAAAGTCGACTCGCGGGAGAGGCCAGCATTGTATCGGTCTTCCATCCACCCTCTCCTCACTCCCCATTCTCCTCTTCTCACCCCCCACGAGAGCGCGGACGCGAGCGCAGTTCTATATATCGTTGCGAAAAAATATACTCGAGGAAGAGAGAGAAAAAGCGGAGTTTTGTAGTTTTTGTTGCAGTCGCGTCAGCATCCGGAGACGCTACGAGACGCGACTATATGTTTCAGTACGACTTACACACGTCGCTAATTATAGATAGTTATCGCTTTGGGATACGCACATCTTTATGAATTTTTTTATAACGAGTAATTTCGAGTATTGTGTCAAATTTAACGCGATTTTATATTCATCACAAAATATGATTAATTATTTAAATGATTTTTTTTAAGAACATAATTATTCTCAAATACTTATCTCTGTTACTCTCAGTTTATTATCAATTGATGACTGTGTTAAAAAAAATAAAAAAATAAATTATCTTCTATTTGCCCCAAATATCAGGGCGATACACATCTTTACTACATCCCTGATAGTACATGTATCTTGAGTTTCTCCACAGTGCAGACACTCTTGCTAGTATAGGTAACAGAGTATATACTATATTTCGAACGCGCGTACAGTCGCACCATCACTCGGTCTCCCGTGCGTATATACACACGTGGAAGGAAAAGCAGTTGGTGTTTGTCAGGATCGACGTGGGAGGACATTACCATATCGCTAGGTCGCCCATTGTTGGGATCCGGCGTAGGATTTGCATTGGATTCGCATTCGGCCACGAAAGTGGATCGCCGCACTTTGTTCTACGAAGATGGATGGCCGAGGCTTTCTCTCTTTCCCGCGTCCGGTGAGCGGAAGGGCTTGAAGGCTTCGTCTTTCGCGAAAGAAGGTCGTCGGGGGTCGCCGCCCCAGTGGGAAGAGGCAGCGCGATTTAACCCGAGACATTTCGTCCGATTATTCCGATCGGAGATAATGTCGATATCGCGACACATTTTCTATAACTTTATCGGCAACTCTCTCAAATTTTTTGCTTACATATTGCCTACATGTATAAGTTAGATGTTAACTGATGTAGTTTTACGAGTAGTGTTTAACTGTAGTTTCTTAATAATTTTAAATAAACTGTCACTCAATATTTATCTTGTTATTACACAGAGATATACATATACACATTTCGAATTTAATTAACGAAACTGCGCGTCCTAATTTTACAAAAATCGCACATTCCCGCGGGACAATGCGAGAGAAAAATTACAGAAGCGTGACGTTCCGTCCGATTTAAAACCAGTCGTCTCTTACCCTTTCCGGAATCTTTTTTATCCGCGTTTGTACTCTATCCCTCTTCCCGCCTCGTCGGTCTTTTTCTTACCGTTCCTCACGGTGACTCTCTCTCTCTCTCTCTCCCTCGATCTCTCTTTCTCGCCGACATCGCATCGTTCTCTCGCGCGCTGGCGCGAGGAGGCGAGAGATCCGGCCACCGAAAGGTACAAAGGGTGGAGACAAAGGGAAGCGCCGCCCTCGAGATACTAGAACAATGGTGACCGAACAATGGGCAGCTGCTGGAAATTCAACTGACGATGAAAAGCGTTCCTCTTCGAACGAACTACTTTCCAACGTGCGGGCGTTTCATCGAATTCTCCGCTTCTCTGTTTCTCTCGTTAAACTAATTACCTTGAAATTAAGAAACGTCTCCAGAAGATGTAACTAATGAAAGATATTTCTTGAATGAAGATGAGGCAGATAGTTATCGCTTTCGTGTTGTTGCGATGTCAAGGAGTACATCACGTAAATCCCGTTGTTAGAACTTGATATATTAAGGAAATTTACAGTGAAAATGCCAAGCGTGTAAATTCGTTTGAAAAAAAAGATTTAATATGATGTGACTGTAGTTTCTTTCACCTTATAATTGGAGGAAATAAAAGCCAAAGATAAATCCGCAAGATCTTTTAGAAAAAAGTTAGATGACAACGATCAATAGATTTTACGACTCGTGTCTAAAGAAGTGACAACTACTTTACTTAATCGTCCTTCTTTTTGAAAGTTAAACATTAGGTTGAAATACGAACTACATCAAGTAATGTGGTGACTTTTCAAGGTCAGAAATCTAAAAGAGAGTCAACGACATGATTCAATTATTCAACACTGGCTGTATGTTGAACTTTCAAAGGACGACCTTTAACAAGTTTACCTACAAGGACGCATGTAGAACCGAACAATTGAAACGAGGAGCGAAGAAAGAAAAGACTTTTTGGCAGCTCTTGGACTTGCACAAGTTCAGGAAGAAATTTGATGTCGTTTGACGGAAGATGAGCAACAATGAGGCCGAGTACGAGGATGAGGACGAAGAACGAGGATGAGGACAAGCCGAAGGGCGAAACGCCCATGACGTCGTCAGCCACAATGGCCGATGTTCGTCGTACGGGCGCGCTTGTACAAATGCAAAAGCGGGCCGAACACGTGAAATCGATTTCGAGCAAATAATCGGATACTTGGTTCAGGGGCGGACGACGGAGACGGTGTCGCCGTTGCAGAGAGGAAGAACGGGCGACAAGGGCGGGGAGCCGGGAGAAAGGAAGGAGAGAAAAGGATGATGCGGGGGAGAGGGAAGGGGGAAAGAGGGAGGGGAGGAGCGTAGTCGCATAATTCAGAATCGACAAAGCGGCAGATTATGGAAATAGAGTCCCTGAGTCGGAGGCTTCTCTCTCTTTCTCCCTCAGTCCTCCTTCCCTCCCTCTCTCTTTCCTCCCTTTTTCCTTCTCTCTCTCTCAGCGTTAACGCGGCGTTACCATGGCGACCATTGTGGCACTCTCTCTTCCACCTCCATCGTCATTCTACCTTTTCCTCCACCTCCTTCACCTCTTCCTCCTGTGTCGCACTCGCTCCCTTTCCACGTCTCGCTCTGGGTTCCACCACCATCCCTCCGCGTGTAGGCGAACAGCTTCGACATCGCCTCCTGTGCGACTCGCAACCCCCTTGCCTTCCTCCACTTCTACCTCTCTCCTCGTGTTATCCGTTGCTCGCGTCTCCACAGCCACTACCTACTACCATGCTATATTCCTCCTGCCCCACTCGACAGCAACCCCCGGTGCGTACCTCATCTATCTAACGACTTGTTGTTAATGTTGTATCAACTCAACCCTGCAAACAGGCTCTGCGTCTGTAACTCGCCGGGATGGTTGCTGGGCTTTTTGCGAATACGTGTATGTGAACGCACGTATGTACGCACGTCCGAACGACGTTGTGTTCGGGCGTCGGAACGAATACATATATATACATATATCTGCCTGTCGCGAGCGCGATTTGGATTGCGAGAGAGTGAGAAGGGGACGACGCCGCGGAACACGCGTGCACGCGCGCGTGACGTGTCCTTTGCAATCGTGGATTTTGTGTTACGTGTTAGGGAGATTATATTGTATTACATGTAGTACCGAGCCATTGCCACAAAATTGCCAATACTTCAATGATTTCATTAAATCGCGCTTGCTTTTGTTTTTGTTATTCAGAAAAAAAACCGTTTGTTTGCCTTATCAATTTTTCCACTTTTTAATTTGCATTTTGTCAATTTGTATCTTATCAAAGATTGTATTAATTATTTGTTTATCTATACACTATTGTATGCAAAAATTGTAATTCGTTATTTACATATAAAAACAGAGTGCCGTCTCGAAAACGTGTAGCTACGTGTCAAGTATTATGACTGGGAAGTCGTAAATATTAGGCGTGTCATATCGATTAAATCGCTTGAAATACGACGATCCGTCACGTGGCGCGGCTCTCGACGATAAAAGAAGAGAATCTGCATGATTCTGCGATCCACGGGATTAGTTCCAGAAAATCAGCGTCGAAAAAAAAGTCACGGTACGTCAGCGTAATTAATGATCCGGTCGCTTGTTTCAGCTTGCCCTCGACGCGAGGGAGGATGGCTCTTCAGAGCTCACTTCTTGCGCTCGCGTTTGTGCGTTCCGCGGAAAAACATCATCGTTTACCAGCGTGAATCGGCGACAGACACGTGCGCCTCGTTTGCGACGACGTACGCATTTAAGATCCATTCGGTCTTGCGTTTCGGTTAGCTTTTAACGCAGTAATTCGAAGGAAGATAAAAAAAAATCATCTTGTCATTTAATGTTTAAAACTTAAACGCAACAAGAAACAAAATTCTAAGAAATCTAAAATAAAGCACACTGTGATTTACACTTTTGGACTCCTCTTACGTTTAGTCATTTCAAAATTAACAATCCCAGAAGGTTTCGTTATTGGCGATAACTTTTTTTTTTGTTGTTGTCAAGAACAATTTGTTCTCTTCAACCTACTTTTTCGAAAGAAAACAAAGGTGTATTTCGCGAGTGAGCAGTGAGAGCGCCTCGCGATTTGTTTCGCGGGTGGTCTTGCACGAACACACAACGCAAGCGACGACGGACAACGCTCGCG